>JANTCA010074764.1:0-15154 GCA_024741275.1 Chironex yamaguchii
GTGTTGCGCATTCTTGCAATTCTGATATGTAATATGTGCTTAATGTACAGAAATATATAAGTAGATAATTGAGTTAGTGAATCAGTCAGTAAATGAATAGGTGAGTCATGTGATTAATTAATTGATAGAGTTGACAAATAAGGAGATATTAAAAAATGTGAATTTGCTTGCGGGTTTTTGACAGGGCTTAACCATCAAGGGATCTTTCGTGTGTCTGGCACGTCACAAGATATTGCAGATATGAAGAAGGCATTTGAAGATGGTAAGTTATTTGAGTCGAAGTCAATTTAGTGTTGATTTTTGCTAAAAATGTACGATCATTTCAATCCAATTTATTCGATCATTCACTCACCCACTTACTTTTTTTACTCACTATTTTACCCTCTCACTCACTCGCTCATTCACTCGCTTAATTATTCACTCATTCAGTCAGTCGAGTACTAATTCACTCGTTTCACTCATTCACTCCTAGTCGTTCATTCACGTACTCTCTTTTTCATTTACTCGCTCACACTCACTGACACCCACTCACTGACACACTCACACTCACTGACTCACTCACTCACACTCACTCACTCACTCACTCACGCACACTCACTCACACTCACTCACACTCACGCACGCACACTCACGCACGCACACTCACTCACTCACGCACGCACGCACACTCACGCACGCACACTCACGCACGCACACTCACTCACGCACGCACACTCACTCACGCACACTCACTCACACTCACTCACACTCACTCACTCGCTCGCTCGCTCGCTCGCTCGCTCACTCTTTTTAAATCAAACTTTCCTCCTTTTGATTGTTGTCTTACGTGGTTGTTGTTTAGATAGTTCCAGCTGTCTTACTTTCAAACTTTTAAATATCATTGCTTAAAATGGTGCTTGTTATTGAAGGCGTTTATCATTTAATGCCTTTTTAGCCGTGACTGTCGTATAACTTTGTTAATTTTCCCTTCAGGGCGAAATCCGCTGGCTGGGTTAAATCACTGGAAAGATATTAATGCTGTGGCTGGTGTTTTCCGGGCTTACTTCAGAGAATTAAAGGAACCATTGTTTCCATCAGCGCTCTTTCCCGAATACCTAAAGATAAGCAGTGAGTAATGTTTTTGTGTTTGTGCGATCAATATGTCATCCAACTCAAAGCGTCATCTTTGAACTACGTTGACTTCGGATGTTGTTGTGGTGTATCTATAGGAAATACTACCAATCTGTATAGAAACTGGAAATGTTTGGCTTTTTAGTTAATGGGTGGTTTTACTTTAAGCCCTGTTTATCTTTACTAAACTTATTGCACTAATGCCATTTTAGTGAAATTGTGAAAGGTCTTAAGGATGTCCTAACTGCTTTTATCTTGCTGTTGTCAATAGAGTGGTCGGTCGTCAATTTTTGTTTGTTGGATGAGCCCATGTGTTGTAGAGAACAAGATGTAGGGCATGAATATCTTATTTTTATTTAATTAGTGCCTCTCCTATACCGGACAGTAGAATGCTACGAGGGCGACAAAAGTAACACTAGACTGCCAAGCACAGTAAACAATACAGCTTATTGCTGGGTGTTCAGTGAATTTAGGAACAAATCTTCTTTGTTATCCCACATCAGAGGTTTTCTCGTGAACGTTGCTGGACCAAATTGAACTGTGTTTTGATCTGATTAAACCGTGTCGAACCGTGTTGAGTTATGTTTAACCGTAGAAAAGAAGGGGTGCAAAGACGGAAGCTGTCGACCAGGATGACATGATGTTTGACTTAAGTCGTGAAAGGCAATTGATTTAAGTTAACCGGTTCAATACCTAAGAAAAGTGGGCAAGTGGCCTAGTGCCTGCACTCTGACCTGGAGGTTCTTGGTTTGAATCGGCCTCTCGGCACTTTTGGCAAGTGCCTAACAACGGTATGCCGCGGGTCAACCCAAGCCATGTGAGGGATATTGGGTACGACGAAGACTTTAAAAAGTCGCCGGATAGCTGAGATAGCACAGTACGACAGACCAACGTGGTTGAGATCATGGATGTTCAGTCTTGTTCAACCAGTTGTTCTTACTGCTTTAGTCACTCGTGTTGAAGAAATGCAAATTAGTTCTGCACGTGCTAATATGTAGTAAAAAGCGCAGGTTGGTTTTGCGGACAATGCTCAGATGAGTAATTGTAAATGTGCCTGTACGATTGCTAGCCACGTGATTTGGCAGGTATCCTCGATATCGAGTGACCAGCCATAACCTGAGAAGGACCAAAGTAAACAAACTGTAGGAAAAGTAAACAACTGATTAAGCTGTATCATGTACAACCTCGATTTCATGTCTAGTAAATGCCTCTGGCCAAAATTACAGTTTTCTTTCTGTCTATGTCGTTGGCTCGTGTTGATCCATGGTAAATGTTCATGTGTTGATTTTAGGTGCAGACCACAAGCAAAGACCGACTATCGGAACTTTGAAAAAAACACTTTCGACTGCAAACTTAACGCTGAACGAATCAGCTCAACAAGAAATGTTGACAAAGATCATACACATTTATTTCCATGTTTAACGTATTAGACTGTACAAAGCTATGATGAAGTTTAATGATTTCAGTCCATGTTCCGAAATGTTTAAGCCAACTGTAGAGCATTGAACGAAAATGTGGATTTCACGAAGATGAGACGTTTTTATAATAACCTACTAAAATAAAGCTTGATGTTTAAAAATCTTGAACCCCAAAAGAGGTGCTCAGCCAGGCTGTAAGCATTTGGTCGACTTTTGTATCAGCAGAGAAAAGATTTGATGAAAAATTTAATAACCAAGGCTGGAATCTAAGTTGCCTCCGTTAAACGAAAACGTTGCACTCGTCTGTTGATCATCCATGCCAGCTTCCTAGAAGATGGGCAACTTGAATGCCAGTTTTCTGTTTTGTAGGTTCTTACAATGATATCACATTACTGGATAGAATATTAGTTTTTGCATCTCAGATACTTGTTTTCGCCTTAGAAGTCAAATTTTACATTTGTCTTGAACCAAAGCAGGTGAGTGGAAAATGTGTCTCGTATCAAGAGCAATTTAGTAGGATGTACATTGCAATCACATGATTAACATCATAGTTTCCTCCTTTATAGCTTCGCTTACAATGAGTTTCTTCCTTTGGTATTTTCAGAGATGATGAATACCGATGACCAAGTTATGGAATGCCGGATGGTAATGCAGAGGATACCTCCCGTTAATTCGGCCGTCATCAAATACTTACTCAAATTCATCAATTTGTAAGTCCTTTAGTATTGCGCAGTTGTTCTGGAATTGTTGAAATCCATTTTATCTGTCATGACTACAACGAATGCCACATTTTCATATGTCATATATTTCATAATCCTCTGAGCTTATTACCTCCGCCAAGGAGGTTATGGTCTTACCAGATCAGAGAATTTCGGATTTGGGTGTGAACCAATTTAGTGACAGGGGCCACGCCCTATTTCGTATTAGAGATGTTACATGAGAACAGAAATTTAACTTTTAGGTCTGCGTTGCTCAGGAACCTAGGCATTTGGTAAATCTTCGATAAAAATGTTTACTTTATGAAAACAGAAGTTACAAAAGCAAGGTTACAGCAAATGTCGTATCATAAGAGCAATACTTGTCCGTGAGTTCGCCACCGGTGCGCTTTGATTTTTTATTCTTCTTATTTTTATAGTCTTGTACTTAAGCTGTGGGATACCAACCTGCGTTGTTTTTGCCTTGCCTGCTTGTTGTAACCTGACAACACTGACCTGGTTCTCTTAAGCAGCCTTCTATGGCTAACAGTGCCAAAATGGCGATCACTGTGTGGTTGCCGTTGGATAATGACCTCACCCTTAGCGACACGGTCTGCTTTGCTAATATGACTGTGATAAATGAGGTTTATACAGCAAGCCCTCCTTTATCGACAGCGGTATAATAGCTGCCTCAGCTGAGCTCAGTAAATCGTGATGTAACCTAGTGCATCTCACCATGTATATTACAATGCGTTGTATTTCAACTGTTCCTCCCGAATCAGAGTTGCTTCAGTTTGCGTAATTCTAGTTGCGCAATCCTAATTGCGCAATTCTTACTGTCCGGTGTTTCTTCAGCACTTATTATTTCAGAAAGCTAATGTTTTCCGAACAGTTACTCACAGATTCCCACCTTCCGCGGGATATGTTATTAGTACGTTGGCCAAGGGATGTAAAGATGGCTTTAATACTAAGTTCTTGAGTTGCACTAGAGCAGACAAAGGCTAGGAGTTGTTTGCAACGCAATAGTGCGTGTGCAAAATCTATTTTTACGAAGATCCTGTGAGTTTTAGTGTCTGGAAGTACATTGACCATTGCACAGGCATTTGTGTGCAACAAGTAAACTCGTAGGCCTTAATATTTTGAGATATGTTTGGCTTTGGAATCATTTTGCCCATTAGTTTTCTCATTTACTCAGGTAACTCACATATGTCATTACCACCACCACTAACACAAAATTATTATCACGACAATGTGATTTTCAGAAATAAACTTTTGGCATGTTAAAGGGCAAGGCATATGTAACGACAATTCAGTGCTTTAGAGACGGCAGAGATGAGACAATTTGAATCCTTTTGAGTCCGTCTGGGAGATCGTTAGGTGATAGTAAGGGCTCTGATTTTGAAGTCTAAAAGTGTTGAAATAAACAGTAAGTCCACTGTTTCAGTTCAGTGTCAAACAGACATGTTTCGTAAAGAGTTTTCATGTCAGTCTCCTTGCCTGACCTGCACCTCAACCACTGTGCCACTTCACACACGTTTCACGCCACACTCCGTACTCCTTTAACCCCCCCACTTTTAACCCCCCACTTTTAACCCCCCCCCAACACACACACATATTTGTCAGACCTTTAGCCTCACTCAACACACATTTAATCTCCCCTCCCTCGTACACGTAAACATGTTTCTCAAGTATTTCCGACAAAACACTATTAAGATACTAAGGTGCTTATTAGGCGGCGTCAAAACCAAGGATTCGATCTATTATTCAATTCTTCCTTAACCTTATTTTCTCATCTTTGTCTTCCTCCAACAGAATTGCGAGTCATAGTGAGCAAAATAAGATGAATGCACACAATTTGGCTGTTGTCTTTGGACCGACAGTAATCCGTGTGCCAGACAACGATGATTTGATTACAACACAAGGGCAAGTCAATGTCTTTATGGAATTTATCATCAACGAGTTCTATGCCATATTTCCGGATGAATTGTCTACCGACGGTCCACCCGGAGAAGAAGGGGAGGAGAACGATGAAGAAGGCCAGGATCAAACAGATGAAGAAGTCAACAGCGAGGAAGGTAGGATGCATAATCTATTATAATCTAAATATATTATCGTTGTAGTTAAATTGTGAATAATCTGTGCGTCTGCAGATCATCGCAGCGGTCTGTTTCTAGAAGACAGAGTTGTCTTGCTTGGAACTGCATGATGGGCTTCTTTGGTTTAGCCAGTTGGATTTTTTTTATTTGTTACATTGAGCAAGTATATGGTGGCCTTGAGGGGATACTGTTAGTCAACTTCGGTA
The DNA here is from genome assembly GCA_024741275.1 of Chironex yamaguchii. Taxonomy (NCBI): domain Eukaryota; kingdom Metazoa; phylum Cnidaria; class Cubozoa; order Chirodropida; family Chirodropidae; genus Chironex; species Chironex yamaguchii. Next base: position 5,526 of record JANTCA010074764.1, read on the forward strand.
ATTGAGGTATGGCGTAGGAAATAGTGTGTTTTAGCCAGTAATACAGTATTAAAAGAAGACAGTAGGACACCTATTCGTTGAAAGGGACTTTACAGAAAGCAATTCGCCCTTGTGACTGAAATTATACGTACCACAAAGAGAACAAAGAGAACTGGACTTTAAAGAAGAGGTTAATTGATGCGAATGACGTCGCATGACCAGGCCATATGGAAAGAGAAATATGCATGAGACTAAGGAAAGTGTGGTGGGTCCATTTATGTGTGTATTTTTGAGAAATATTGCTTGTGTAAGGGCAGTAGCGTAAATGAAACGTAAGTGGAGAACAAAAATATATTATAAAAGACAGACGCGAAATACACGAAATTTCTGGCAGGCAAGAGTAATACAAGGTGTTTGGAACAAAAGTATGGATTTAGTAGAGAAGTAAAGGCTCCTGTAAGCTAATAAATTCAAGGAGAATCTTGGACGTTAGAGTTCTTACTTCCAAGGAAACATTTGTGACCAGTCGTTTAGAAGTGTTGGTATCGTTTCTATTACGTTATGTGCGATAGTCGTGGATGGGGGTGGGGATGCGATTGGACCCCCATGTCCCCCGCGGATACTCCTCTGACTGGATTATGGCTATAGCAAGGGAGTATTATTTATGTTGTAAAATAGATGGTAAATTCTTTCGTCTGTTATAGTAAATAGACCGCAGTTGTTTCACGACTTAACTCCGTTTCTTAATATGTATATAATCTTTCAACAGTGCATGTCGGCGAATCACTTTCGGCTTAGTATATCAGAGTATATTTGATTTGTTTGTAGCCAAGGGCGCGATATTTGATATTAAGTTGACTAAAGTTCTTTTATCTAATTTTTGAGCATTGTGTTTGTGCGTGTCTCGTGCGCAATCAACAGAAGGCATTTACAAGTTCGCTTATTTGAATCGTGTCTTTGAGTCCTGTTAGATGTTCCCAGAAATCTTGTCTCGATAACCCGAATAAAGTAGTTCAATAATGCACAACAACTGCAACTTAATATGACTAGCCACTGATCTCCCGGTATAGGTCGTCAAGGTGTTGCCTGTGCATCAGTGGTGCTAGCATTACACTGATTCGGAGAAAGTATTGGAATATCAGGGTCTACATCACTTGTCCTCGAGTGATATTCTATATTTCAATAAAAAAGGATACAGATAATGCTAAGAGGAAAACAAAAGCCAAACGTGGTTAAATCGTGGTTTTGAGTACAAGGAAGGAACGTCACTCGTCAGTATTTGTTTGTTGTGTGAAAGAAGGTTGCTCTCGTTTCGGCGCGTATATTCAGCGAAATCACATACTGATAATTATATGTTCTAGCATTGCCCGTAATTGCACTACCGAATACTATATCGTAGCTTTAAACATATCAAGCGCAGTTTTGCACTAGATTATGACTTATGTTAAAGAACAAACTACCGTATAAGCATCATTGCACCATACACTACCTCTTACGGTACCTGTACTCGACGCCACGTTCTACATGAGAGATGACTCACTTGACTACACTGTACTCCATGGTTCTAATTTCGATACATCTGTTCTTATTACTCTACATCTTCACTCCCATCCGCGCCTCCTGTTTATCACTAGTATGCGCTATCTCACTCCCCTGCAGTTAACTGTACTTAACTTTACTCCGTTTTATTCTGATTGCCTTAGCTGCAGCCCTGTTTGGTCCACTTTGCTTTTGTCTATTCCTCTTTCCTTTGCTTCCCTTTTCACTTCTCCTCACCACGTTGTTTCATTCCATTGCCATTTCTCTCATTCATTGAGCTCCACGTTGCTTTTCTCTACTGCCCTCCAGCCCGCTACTGTTTTCAGTATTCAGGTCTGCTCTTCTGCATTCCGCTACGCTGCTATATTCAATTCTGCTAAGCTTCTTTCTGCTATTCCTTGCTGTTTTTAATTCTGTGCTTCTCTACCCAGCTACTTCTCGCTGTATTTTATTCTGGGCTTCTTCACACACCTACTCCTCGGTGCATTTTACTTTGCCCTTCTCCATCCAGCTACTTCTCGCTGTATTTTACTTTGCGCTTTGCCAACCAGCTACTTCTCGCTGTATTTTATTATGCGCTTCTCCAACACACCTACTTCTCGCTGTATTTTATTATGCTCTTCTCTACACACCTACTCCTCGGTGTATTTTAAAATGCGCTTCACCACCCAGCTTTTCCTCGCTGTATTTTACTTTGCGCTTCTCCACCCAGCTTTTCCTCGCTGTATTTTACCATGCATTTCTCGGCATCGCTACATCTCGATGTGTTTATTTTTAATCCGCACATCTACACTATCCTCTGCTACATTCTTTTCTTAGTCGTCCTGGCCCTACGGCACTATACTGTCCTTTGTTGTTTACTGTTCTGCTCCCCACGACCCTACTACTCTTTGGTTTATTCAGTCCTGCTACTTCTCATTTTGCTACCCTTTGCCGTCCCTGTCATATTCTTTGATCTCCACTTCGCCGCCCGCTACCCCTCTCCACTAAGCTTTTTTTCTGTATTTGTATTTACCCAGTTCCATTCCCACCCTCACTATTCCAATATACTCCCCTTGTCTCTCTGCATTGTTCCGTTCGCATGTTCTGCACGCAACACTCCTGTAGTCCGTTGATGGTAGGTCTCTTTGTTAGTTTTTATTCACACAACTCTTAATTCTGCAGTATATCAAGTAGCACTTAAATTAATTTCAGCTGCACAGTAGGACAATATAAGCTGTTGCATTATAAGCTGTTGCATGTCTAAAGCAGGTCGTATTGCTTCATTTTTTTCCTGCTCTGCTCCGCAGTGAAAAAGGGCCTCGTTCGCTGCAGACCCCTTGTAACATCTGAGTAGTTTCACAGTTAATTTTTAATCCATAACTTACGATTAACCATGAAACATGAAAGTTAAAGTAAATTACTGCACTCTTTGCCATTAGGAGGTTCTGGTCTGTTTAACTGCACTGGCTTGGTATTAAAGTAATTATTAATTTCTATTAAAATAATCTTCAAATCCTTTCAAATTAAATGCACTGAAAATAATCTTTAAATGATAAAATGAGCAGCTCGTCTTGATTAAAACGTTAACGATTACATAACCCAAGGATAGGTAATACTTTTGAATCCTTAGATATATTCGCGAGAATTCGTTACATCCACGTGTGAGAAGCACAGTAGAGGCTTAGTAAGGTAAGCTTAACATAAATAAAGTCCTTAAAATCTTTTGTAATAACAGCCCATTAATGTCAATATATAATATGCAATAATATAGATGCAAGTACTGGCCATCAAATCACTGACTTAACCTCCGTTCCGTAAACTGCCGAAGCCTAACCTAAGTCAACGTCGATTTAACTTGATGCCTAATTAATTTTTACAAGACATTACAGCTTGTCTGGATAATCCGGGTTTTCTTTTCCAAGCAATAGTAACGTTAAAACTTACTAAACATGCAGTAATTAATTTTTACAAGACATTACAGCTTGTCTGCATAATCCGGGTTTTCTTTTCCAAGCAATAGTAACGTTAAAACTTACTAAACATGCAGTAATTATCACAGTCAAAAACAATTCTGGTCAAGGTAATATTAAGTCTTAAATATTTCAAGTGTGTCATTGCAATTAAGCATATATCACTGACTTATCAACGAAATTCGTGTTGTTTTGTTAGTGACTTTGACATGCATGAAACTTGTTTTCGTAATTGTAAGCATTAGCGTTGCATTAAATCTGAATTTAGCGTTTCAGTAATAATGAAGACGTAAAAGCTATCTTCTTTGTTTTAGTTAGAGAGATGTATCTGCTTGAGAAGCGGTGATATTTAAGAATACCAAGAGGGAGTGATAGTGTTGAAATGAGGGGAATGTGCGATCAAATTGTACTCCATTGGTGAGCGAGGACAATTCCGCCAGGGTTTTTCCCTGAGGCATCATGCTGCAATCGTGGAACACCTTAATACGCTTTTCTTTTGATAAACTGCCCTATTTGTTACTTCGTCTGATGGACTTCAGTTAGTGAGTGGTCATTAAATTATTGGAAGTTCCTTTGCTTGAGACGACAGGTTGCTGTCTGACAGACACCAAGTTTTAAAATTGCTATGCACCATTGTATTGTATAGCAAGCCTATGGATCAGGGTATCTCTATCGCTAAGTTTGTCAGTTATTACCTTCTTGCTTGATGACAAAGTTTTTATTGACTGACTTCTAATCTTACACGACAAGGGTGTGGCAGTAAGCAAATTATTCGTAATTGCTTAGAGGTTTTTCTATTTCTCCTTCTTAATTTTTCCCTTCGTTTTTTTTGGGATGAGTGGACATTTTTGGCTATGTATAAGACTGAGAACATTCTCTGATAGCGCTTGCTATATATTGCAAGGTTAATTTTATCATTTTATGTAGGCAATCATTGGCATCAAAGATTCTTGTATGCAGTGTAAGAAAAGCGTTGGTTTTTTAGTATGACACTATGGTAATGTTCAAGTTTCGGTGTCAGATGTGAGAAGGAGCCGTCACAAAAGGGTTATAAACAAAAAGTATGTGATGGCACATAGGTTAGGAGATGTAAAAGCAATAGTTTGCGGACTGGCAGAACAGACTGACCGTGTGAGCTTTGTGTTATGGGTGACATTGATGGGGCTTCTGTTTTGTCTTTCGAAAAAGAGTGCAAATAACTTTAAGGGACTGCCTGTTCCAGGTAAAACCTTGAATTCTACTGAGAGAACCGAGTTCTGACTGCTGTATTTACAATCACAAACGGCAGTAACGAGCAGTCGAGTAAAATGAACTTAAGACTTAGGTAGTTTTTATTGAACTTTACGAGGAGGGAAGGAACCCTACTGCTGTTTTAGTCTCATCAAGTTATGCTCGAACGATGCTGCTTCCTTGGACCACAGTTGTTTCAAGTTGACACATGGTGACTTCAAAAATACATTTATTGTTGTTGTAATGTATAGTTTGGAGTAGCAATGGTATTGCACTTAGCGATTTTTGTGTTTGAATGCGACCTTAAACCTTCCGACGAGTATGTGTACTCATTACATGCTATTCAAAGGAAAGATTTGAGATAGATTGGCGGAAAGGATTTTGGCACTTAACTAAAGATGTAAGGGAAAATGAAGAATATAGTTTGGTATTAAGAAGCTGTGATTTCATCCTTCCACGTTGAATGCTCTACCTCTGCAGTATGTGATGCTACTGTGATATGACTGGGCTTACGTATAGATGGACAGATGACGTATTCCAGACAATGACAACCATTTGGTATAGGACACCTCTTGAAATTAGATGGCTTCTCCTTCCTCTTTCAATTCCGTTGGAGATGTTCGTTCACTGTTGGCCACTCCTTTGGCCAAGTTCATCCCGTAGCATTTCAACCTTTTCATCAAAAGCTGTAACCCAGCCATCAACAAATAGACATCAAACACGACACTGCCTAGTAAACGTTCTACGCTAAGCATAATCCTAAAAGCTTTATGCTGGAATTTAAGTTTTTTGAAATTTTGGATAGCCTGCATAATGATCTGATCTTTAAGATCGTGTCAAAGCTGTCTCCTGCCATTGTCTAGGAGGGATTGGTACTGGGTCCAAACACCCCAGTACACGTGGATTTTCTACTATTCTCTAATACTAGTAAGCGGAAATATATTTACTGTGCAGTCAAACAACCATTCAATAGATCAAGCTACGTACATACAACCCACCCGTTTGCATGCTCATGCCGCAGCCCGCCTGTCTGTATGCATACATATCTGCGTATCGGCCTATACAAATTCCTGCTTTCCTTCACACATGCCTGTAGATCAATGACATATCTATACAATTTACATCTAACATTTGCATCCTTAGACTGAAACGTATTCCTAAGATCACTTGCTAACGTACAGTGTATGATCAAATAAGCGCATATTGCCATAAAAGAAGCTGAGAGACAGACAAACTGGGAAATTGAATGACCGAATAAAAGAATGAACGGTAGACTGAGACAGACAGACAGATATACTGACAGACATACTGACAGACAGACAGACAGACAGACAGACAGACAAACTGACTGACTGAATGAATGAATGACTGGTTGACTGATTGATTGATTGATTGATTGATTGATTGATTGATTGACTGACTGACTGACTGAATAACTGACTGACTGACTGACAGACAGACAGATAGGCAACCTGACTGATTGATTGAATTATCTGGCTGACAGACTGGCTGAATGACTGAATGTAAGACAGAGAGACAATGCCATAAATGTACAAATGCGCGCATGTACTGATCCAAACATTTATACACTCAAGTAAAAATGTACGGTTGATCGATGCCTTTGCGTAGAGGATTCCATATGCTGCCTGTCATTCTCTTCCTATTCTGTCAGAACTCTGTTGTAGTACATACACTATCGCTTCTTATTAGACCCTTAAGGCTCTGGAATCTATTTCTCTTGAACTTTGTAGAAAAACCTTCGTTTCTTGGTGATGTCGTCAGTCAGGAGGTGTACTTTCTATGAAGGTAAGCTATGGTTGGTAAAACAGCTGTCCCAGTTTCCTAGATGTGGACACTATCATTCAGGTATTCCAAAAAATCATCCTGTCCTCTGATGTTTTTTCAACGTACACGCCGTACTGTGTGTCTGATACATTACTAGTGCGTATTGTCTGTGCATTGACGTCACTTTTGCATTCTCTGCTGCTGATACAAGGAGCTTGCCGACAAAATCATCAGTACCAAAACGTTCCGTGTATTTCTAACTAACAACTGACCTGCTTTATTCATTATGTTAAGGACTGCAGGCATATAGATGACTCCTTTGGGTACGGAATGACCATCCAGCATTAGATTAAAACGTCAGATATACAGGGGACGGATAATAATGCACAGGACCAAATCGTTGTCTTAGGTAACAGATGCAGCAGGAAACGCTGCCAGTGTTGCGGAAAATTTAATTTTTTAAAGGAAAAATGTCTTGCCACACACTCGAGTTTGTCGAAGCATTCTGGTTGGATTTGAGATTTTAATATTTTTTTGCTGTTGCAGTTCATTGTAAGATGCGATAAAGATCCTTTGACCTTAAACTATGGGAGGTCCATCATGGGAACAAGTCTGCCTCGGCCGTATTAAATTCTATCCCTGCCATTTTTAACCGGAGTTAATTCAAGCACTTAATCTCTCCCTTCATCACAGTGATACTTTGTATATGTAGTAAGACTTCCTCGTGTTTTAATCTTGTATTTTGTGAATTCTTTTATTGTAAAATAATACATACATAGAAACTGTTCCATTGATTACGAGCACCCCCCAACCCCTACCCCCAAGTTTTACTTAACGACGTCTGTAGTACGGTGGTGTGCCCCAATGGTGTATTCAAATATGCAGTTAGACATTACTGTTAAAACCCTTTGTATCTTTGTTAGTCAAAGAACTAGTTTGTTTGAGTTTACCTCATAGACGTAGACAGGGTGGCCTTATGTGAAAATCAGAAGTAAGGTTATGTTTCTGACCAACTGAGATTGGAACCCGGCTTTCACGACTGCAAATCTGGCGCACTGATATTATTGGGTGTCCTTTGGCGTATTTTCTTACCAGCGGTATTTGTTCTGTGCCTACAAGGCATCCATTTATCGCCGTTTGCACTAGTTTCGCATAGTAGTCGACAGGGTGATCCGCATAGTAGTCGACAGGGTGATCCGCATAGTAGTCGACAGGGTGATCCGCATAGTAGTCGACAGGGTGATCTTGTGTAAGGAGCAGAAGTAAAGATATGATTCTGACCAATGGAGATTCGAACCCGGGTCTTATCACTGCAAATTTGGCACACTGATATTATTGGGTGTCCTTTTGCGTCTTTGCTTACCAGCGGTATATGTTCTGTGCCTACAAGGCATCCATTTATCGCCGTTTGCACTAGTTCCGCATAGTAGTCGACAGGGTGATCTTGTGTAAGGAGCAGAAGTAAAGATATGATTCTGACCAATGGAGATTCGAACCCAGGTCTCACGACTGCAAATCTGACGCACTGATACTATTGTGTGTCTGTTGGCGTATTCGCTTAAAAGCGGTATTTGTTCTGTGCCTACAAGGCATCCATTTATCGCCGTCAAGAGTGGACGATCGTGGTCAAATGACTAATAGTCTTTCGACCCTTCCTGTTGAGCTGTTTAGCTCAGTAGGAAAGGCATCAGATTTTGCAGTCGTGAGACCTGGGTTCAAATCTCCGCTGTTCGCAATCATAACTTTACTTCTGAGTTTATATTAGTTTGCTCACGATAACTATGACAAATTCTTGAATGCGTATGCCTCAAATAATTTGGACAAGAAAGGAGGGAAATGAGTTACCAGCTATACATTTCGTTGTCTTTAGACCAGACCCCATCGCCATCATTAGTGTGCACTTGTCCTAAGCTTTGCCAGTAACGCTTAATCAAGTTGGATCCAAACAGTGGTCACAGTGGAATGCTATGGGCTATTGTGTAGCAAATGGAAGTAAAACTTTAAAATTGACCACAGTTGAAGATTTTAGAGCAGCACGTTGTTAGACATACAAATATATCACTTAGTAAAAACACTCAAGAGACCTCAATCTTTGGCCGAGGCAATGGAATCGGGTTGGACTTCACGTTTTCTAAATATTTGAGTGTGGCTTTATGATAGCGATTGTTACCAAATAAAACAGCAACGGTTTTCTCAACTGTGGTTATCCTTAATAGTTGTGGTCTCATGTGATTCCTTAATCCAGACCGTGATATAGATTGCAGCCGAAAACTACTCATTTGTTCCTTGTGACATGTCTGTCCTTTGAACACTTAAACTCAGCCTATAATTTTTCTAGTTATTTTGCCAACGAGCAGATAAGGAAATAGGCAGACTGATACACAGATACACACGATACAGATAAACTCAGGCAGGAGCATAATCTCCTATGTGGAGGGAAGAGTGGGTATGGTTATAGAAATGTGGTCTGATTTATATGCGATAGAATATTTGGTCTGTTAGTAATTTAATAGACGTGCATGAACCCTTTCACATGGTGGTGGGCGTGTTCTGTGCCATCCAAGGCCATCGAAATATGAGATACCTCTTCAACCGTAGTTATGGGAAGGCCAACCTCAATATGTACTTAGCTAGAAGGCGTGTTCACCGATAAATGACCTGGGCAGGCGAGTGGGAAAGTGAAAAGGCTTCATTGCCCAGGCTTTTGGTTCAATAGCTCAGTTCGTAGACCGTTCTCACCGCGAGCAGAAGGATTTGAGTTTGACTTAGTGCATTTATTAGAAGTCTTTCCTACGTGATGGCTACTTTCTCTGTCAAAATTGAATAACTTTTGTGTTAAAAATCGTCACAAATCGTTTAAAAATTCTCCGCAGTTTATTGGTTGATTTACAAGCATGTGTATTGATGCCAGGAAAGAGTTAACTTTTGGTTTCCTCAGTTGTTTCGATAGGATGCACTTAATTAGTTACTTTGGTTGGTTGGTTGGTTGGTTGGTTGGTTAGTTTAGTTAGTTTAGTTAGTTTTGTTTAGTTTAGTTAGTTTAGTTAGTTTAGTTAGTTTGTTTAGTTTAGTTAGTTACTTACTTACTTACTTACTTACTTACTTACTTACTTACTTACTTACTTACTTACTTACTTACTTACT
>JANTCA010074775.1:0-15154 GCA_024741275.1 Chironex yamaguchii
ACGCCACCACACGCCTGGATCACGTCAGGCGTGTGGTGGTTAGCACGCCTGCTATAATTTTCCCACGAAAGCCTGTACCCCATTAACTTGGAGCTAATGAGCACTATTTGTCGTATGCTGTAACTCATAAGGAAGGCCTTGAAACACTGAGCTGACATTGGGAGTTGTTATCTGACACAAGAAACTCGTGTCTTACAAAAATGGATTGTAGGTATTGGATGATCTCATGCAAAAATATCCATCTTAATTATGTGATTTTTATGGAGCTGAGAGAAATAGTCAACAGCCACTTAGTAGTTAGTGCTCGCAAGTCAGCAAAGGCCATAACCAACGTTCACCCATGGATGGGCAGGATGTTTGTATGTTTTTCTACTTGGTCACTCCATAAGTGCAGTTATACAAGGTCCTCTATTTTGCAAGTCAGACTAGGCCACTACACTGACAATTTGGCTAACTCTCAAGACTTGACTATGCCTTGATGACCATTGTGCAATCTTTGTAGCATCTTTAAGGAAACTGCCAAATGCGCAGATCTAGGTCAGTGTCTTAAGATAATGATAGAATTCGCTACACTATCATCCTTAACTTGGACAGCAGACCAGAACTTGTATCTTTCAGTGATTACCATTGGAGAAGCCTTTTTGTGCTTCTTGAGCTGCTCGATGAGTTCCTCATATGACTTGCTATTGGATGGATCTATACTACACATATTTTTCACCAATTTGTAAGTCTCTGCACAGACTTTAGCCACAAACACACTAACACAGAGATTTTCTGCGATCTGGTTCGCCTGTAGGAAAGTTTCCAAGTGATTGGCATAAATGTTCAAGTTCTCCAACCACAAATTCTAAGAACCAACTTCTAATAAGGGCCACGGTCATGAAAACTGCGAGTGATTTGTAAGAGTACAAATTTGATAGTATGACTGCAAGTGTGAGTGATTCGTAATTCTGACCCTTGCCAGCATCACATAAGTCTCATTTTATTGTTACGATCCTTGATCATGCATCGAAGTGTCTTGCCTATTAGATTCTGGAAGTAGTACTATTGTTATATCTGATAGACCTTGTGCTAAATTGGGATTACCTGCTAGACATTCTGTGTGGCATCGATTCATTCATGCTAATCGTGTTATTTTTGTTTCCAGGGACGGATTTACCGGGGTGTGTGGGTGCGACACCCCCAATATTTTTGTGTCGTTTGGTAAATTTGTGTGATTCGGTAAAAAGCTTTCTTGGTAGTCAATAGTGATGAAATGACGCCACTTTTCTTCTAATTTATCTTATTGTCGAGTCAATTGCATTTTCTCTTTCAATGAAATAGATTGCTTGAAACAGAAGTGGCTTTGGGACTGGGATCGATATCTTATTTTTAGCCTCATTTGCGTACTGCGACCTGGGGGGGGGGGCTTATTTTTCCAGACATCATTTAAGTGATTTAACGACTCGCAGGGAAACTACGAGCAGCTTGTTGCACTTTTGTCTCGGTGGGTTCCTTTTCATGATGAATGGATTTCTAGCAATGGTATGAGAAAATACAAAGTTGGCTACTTAAGCAAGACCTCACAAAATGAGTTTATTGATGTTATTGCTTCTGAAGTCCTCTATGATATTCGCGATAATGTAAAAAATGCAAAAATGTTTTCCATAATGGCAGATACTACACCGGACGTTAGGTCAAAAGGACCAGATGTCTTTGATAATCGGATATTTAACTGAGGACTTCGAGGTTCATGAGTGTCTGCTCAAGATCACAACACTATCAGACAAGAGTGGAGATGACTTAGCCAAGATGTTCATTCAATGCATTAAAGAGCTAAATCTGCAAAACAAGTGGATTGAGATTCCAGTGCTTTGATGCCACTGCTTCTACGTCTGGTGTCTACAGGGGTGCTCAAGCAAAGCGGAGAAATTGAAGTTGTTCGAATTCACGTTAGGTTTAATTTTGTTCAAGAATGTTACGCTTGCATTTAAACAAGAGGTGATGGAAGTGCAAGAGATCGAGTTTGATCTAGTGAATGGTATTGACTGGATAAGGCAAACTGCTGAGATACTTGAGAGCATTCGAAGAGATGAAGGTACAATTGATGGAGTTATAAAAATAGGAATTGCTCATTGTCATAAATATGGAATCAATCCACAAGCAGAGTATTCAAAGCGATATAGGCCACGAAGGGTTCCATGAATGTTTGATGACAATGTATGTAATGCCATTTTTCACACTTTCAAAGATCAGTACCGCATTGAAATGTTCAAGTTCATTGACAGGCTCATAAGAGAGTACAGAGATATTGAGAAAGCATTAAGTGAGTCCTTTGGTCATCTAAGATGCCTCAATCCACAACTGCTTCATAAAGCTACAAAAGATGACTGCATTCTCTTGTGTCAAATTTCCCGATGGTCTCAGAGATGCTGACCTTCTGCTTCTTGACATCAGATATGAAAAATAACATTATGCAGACAAACCCAAAGACAATCTTTAACGACACATACTCGCAATGTTCTACCAACAAGTCAGTAAACAAGAGCAACGAAGTCCCTTTCAATTTGCGTTTGACAAGATTAGACTACTTGCCTTATTTATGTAGTAAAAACCACTAAATTAAGTGCATTACCAATTTGGTTAATTGTTGTAAAATCCTGCGCTCATATGTCACCTTGTTACGGAGTTTTTCTAATCCTGATATGTTACATTAACTAAAACTTAACGAGAATCATTAAACTCAAATTGTCCAACGTGGTTCCTCATGCTTACAAACAGTTTTTGAGAAACAGAAATTGTTCTGAAGTGTATGGTTTCACTGTTTAACTCAAGGATTGATCACAGTTTGCATTTTTATATTTAGTGCTACTATTTTGGTGGATGTACAGATATTTAAAGTTCTAGGACATGGGTTAACATTTTCCAAAGCTATGCAACAATTAAAACATTATTGGGAACCAAGTTATTGATGAGAAGTAATGTTCTTTTCCACCATTCATCAGGTTTGATCATACAAATCCTCCCGATGTGAAGGAAGCTTATAATTATGGAATTATGGCTGAGACTGAAGATGAATCCTTATGTGTATGTTAAAACTTTTCATTATCTTAACGAGTCAGCTGTATTAAAATAAATTATGCATGCTTTTGTACCCAAATTTTTTCTAAGAAACAAAATGAGGCAGGGGATGATAAACCAAAAAGGATTTGGACAGAAAACATTCAGAGGAAGTACTAAGAAAATGTTTACAGCAGTATTTAGAAAAATATGAGTTTTGTTGAACAGCCTGTGGCATTGACCATTCGTTACAGTACCCTTCCGCAATATTTCAAACATTTAATGTTTTACTGCTATGACGTACATTTTCTTAAAGATAAGGTAACTTTTGAGCATAACGTTTGTATGAAAATGAAACCTACCAAATGTGTTTACATTGCTAATGAAACATGCTATTTAAACTATTGTCCCAGCTTTCCTATCTCAGATTAAAGCACCTTCAGAAGTTGTCTGGGGATGCATGTTAATATAAAATTTTGAGAGCATAGTGTTCGGGCGACGTAGCTTGGGTTTGGACCGATAATTTTATGTCACTCTATGTGAAACAACAAGCCATTATGCTTTTAAGCATTTTGAAACAGGAAAATATTTTCACTAAAAATAAAATATGTGCGTCCACTGCAAATTTAGATTGTATGTGTTCCATAGACAAAATGTTATAAATGTGTGTTGTTCTGTAGTCAATATGCAGCAAGCTTTTTATTTAGTAATACAAGATAACATTGGGTCGCTGAAATGCAAGGTTCTTGTTGCACAGTTAACCTGTTAAATGAATCCTGTCGTGGTAGATATTTCTACATAAAAGTCGACAGGGTGGTCTTGGTAAGTTGCCTTGGTAGACAATCAGGGTTGAATGACTAATAGCCCTTGATCAGGTTTGTAGTCGCGAGACTGGAGTTCGACTCCGCGATGGTCATAGTCATAACATTTCTGTTATGTTGTTAACATAAGACCACCCTGTCGACTTCTATTTGGAATAAGTACAAACGATGATGAATGGATGTGTTATAGGCACAAAATACACGCCGTCTTTCGACTTTCCCTATTGAGCTGTTTTGTGCAGTAGGAAGTGTCAGATTAGCAGTTGTGAGACCCAAGTTTGACGCTACGGTGGTCGTCTGTTCCAGGTATGTCCCAGCCGATTTGAAATAAATTCATCTATCAAATCAAAGATACTGTTTGTCTTGGCAACTCTAATTTCTTGATGGCCTTATCAGAACCTTTGTTGAGTCTGCAACATGATAACGCTGCCATAACTGTGCTGTGATAGGCGTGCCATGTCCTGTCACATACTTGTGGGTCTTGTCTGATGCTGTTGTATGTATTTATAATACTTTTGATGATGCCTCATCTCACCAGCTTTAGAAGTAATCGTTAGTATTATGCTTTTGATGGTTTGTCATGTGTTTTGCCTATCCATGCTTATTAAGTTACGAACTATAAGCTGCCGTCGTCATATTCAAATCAGTGCCTGGTCATTTGTTTAATCTAAGGGGTATCTATTTGAAAATGATGTTTAAACCTGAGAAAATTATTCAACAAGCTAATCTGCAGATTCCCAGGGCCAGAATATTTGATCAGATAGAAATAGGAGAGCAATCATTGACAAAAAACAAAGAAGTCACTTTATGATAATAGAATTATGTCTTATGAAACTACACATTAGTAAACAAGATAAGGAAGAAACCCTGCAATTAATTGATGATACATATTTCTTGCTTTGAATAGTACTAGTTTTTATTTGAAAAGACATCATAAGTTATACACAAGTTTACGAAACCATTCGTCCTTTGGTTAAGAATTGCCTCCTTCATAAAGTGCACTACTTTTAAAGAGGTGTTTACTGAAAAGGGTTGTGTATTTCCCTCAAGGTATCATCCTCAGCATCGCTATCATCAGTTGCCTTCTTCAATATGAAAGTTGGCTGTCACGGTTGCCCATTTCCACCTATCCTAAGCCAATTTCTTCGTTTCTCTTTACGACGCTGTCTCCGTCCAGCACTTGATGTCATCTAACCATTACACTCGCTGTCTGCCCCTTGCGCTTGTGGCTTCAATTCTTCCTTGTATTATCACATTGTGGAGGCATCCCGAGATTCCTTGGAGAACATGACCGGCGTATACAAGTTTTGTTGCCATCAGTCTTGTGCCATTTTTGTCCTTTTTAGTTTGCTCTAGTACGTATTTTTGAAGATTATCTCTTTCCAGCTAGTTCTTTTTTGACACGAAATTTCAAAACCCAGCAGTCGCCTTACCTTTGGGTTGGTAAAATGTCACGCCTCACACTCACGCCCCAACACAGAGAAAACGTAGCACTGGAGAAAACGAAGTTTTAAGCCAACATTTTTGTTTCTCCTTAAAAGTTCTATTTTTTATTTTCTTTATCTGTTGTCCATCCACAATGTAAAGGGAATCCCTTTTAAGTGATGTCTGGAGAAGGCGTGGGTAAGGCTTCTTTGACTGAAGAATTCATGACTGCGCATACCCATGCTTGGTAATTGATATGACATACTTGGTAATTGATATGACATGCCTGTTCATACTTAACATCAGAATTGGCACATCTTGGTATGCTTTACAATGAATATAATGCATTTTGCTCTTGCAAATCTGGATGAGTATAACATAGGGTACATTCAGAATTGGCACATCTTGGTATGCTTTACAATGAATATAATACATTTTGTTCTTGCAAATCTGGATGAGTATAACATAGGGTACATAATCTGCACAAATAAGATTGGATAACTGCTGCTATAAGATATTTGAATTCCAGGAAATCATTGCATAAACATCTCTTGGAATATGCAATGATTTTGAAAAGATAACCTGCATTGTGAGGGATCGATTTTTCGTTGGATTTTTGTGTTGTATATTTATTGGGTGGCAATGTATACATCGCACAGCAATAATCGGTCATATTGTATTACCTTTTAAATCTTCATTTTTAGCCCTGGCCTGCTGAGCTTCCCCAATTTAAAACACAAATGCAAGAATTCTACCAATCGTGCACCAAACTAGCCAAGAGGGTATTGCATTTAATCGGAGTAAGCTTGGAGCTGGATGATCCATTTTACTTTGTCAAAACTCATAATTTGATGGGGAAGATAGGTAACGAAACTGCTGTAAGAACATTGTTTTATCCATCAATTGCAGACAAGAAAGGTAAGGTATGTTGTTTAGATAACTGGGAGTTATACATGAAAACAGTGTATTGACCCAAGAAGAAATGTTTTCTTTTGCTTTGTTTATTGGTAACAATGATTGAAGTCTTGAGATAAATATAAGCGCCCAGGGAAGAACTCTAATGGAAGAGAACATTCATGTCTTCAATTAGAGTTCTGTGCTTGGTATTTATATCTATAACTTTTAAAATAAATTTGTAACTTTACAGCCATTTTGAAGAAGTAAAATTCTGTCGCATGACTAAGGCCTTGTAGGTCAAAAATTATGGATCATTGTCTTCTTCAAAAGGGCTGTAAAATTGCAATTTTATTTTACTTTGTAGTTACGTACTGGCCCCATTGCACCACAATTTTGTTTATATTTATCTAAAGAATAAGATTTTGCACCAGGAATCTCAATAGTACAACGACTGTACTATTAGAATAACTACCCTGTTAAATAGCTTCTTGTCGTTGAGATTACTTGTTTCAAAAAAGAATATTGTTCTAGCAAACATCTCAATTAACAGGCAACTGTAATCAACAAAGAGTACAACATAGTAGTGGCGTATGTCTTGAAATGACTTTGCATTTAATGTGATATTGAGTACATGCATTAATACCCAGATCGTTCTTCTTATGATTGACTGACTTTTTCATTGTTTAGTTTACAGCATCTTTCATTGTTATGACAGTCTACAGATTCCAATTTGATCATGGACGCCACTACGTCTTGCTCGTGATGTTTTTTACATGGGTGCTCTTTCCTCCTTCCTTCCTTCCTTCCTTCCTTCCTTGATGCTCTTCCATTATGCCTTCTTGTTTGCCCTGTTACTTTCATTCTTGCTGGTTCCTTTTCTATTGTTTTGTAAAATAAGCTAACTTCCCACTGTATTTTCAGATATCTTCGAGCACTTTGATCCGTATTCTAACATAGTCTGTTCATCCTGTGTATTTTTTATCCTTTTTTTACAACTTTTCATTGCAGCTATAGTTCAGTTGTATACAGCTATTACCTGTCTTCCTATTACCTATCTTATCATTAGAGAGTCTAGACTCGCACCCATACACACATAATACAGTTACTAATCATACACTGACATGGAAGGGTCACAGTCTCCAGATGCCGAATTCCAGCGCAGGAAATGAATAGAAATGGTCGCATTTATCGTGTTTAGTGGCTCGACAAATATTGAGCAATCAGTCAGAACGCTATGAAAAGAATTGTGTCGACGAATATGTTTATGACCTGAAGAAGTACCCTTCAGCAACTTCGAAATTTGCCATCGTAAAGGATGTCATATACCTAATGAAAAAGACAAACTGGCCTTTGTGACATTCAGTCAATATACCAGCCTTGAGACGGGGCTATATGAACTGACTCTATGTTGCTGCAAGCGTTTTTGCAATTTCATTGGACAGACCTTCGTTTACTCTGTTCTCCTAACTTCTTTGACCTTGTTCGTAGGATTCTGGTAAGGAAACGTTTCATAATTGTGAGAGCAACTGAGGCAGTAATCAGCATATCCAATAGCAAGTGAGCGCCACATGTTTGTGACTCTCAAACATACCATATTTTCAATGTTTTATTTCCTTTCTTTAGCTGTGTTGCCTGGACAGTTGAGATGCTCTGAACACAGTGATTATGGCACTATAACCTTACTCTTTCAAGATAGTGCTGGAGGGCTCTTAGTAAAGAGCAGAGATGGCACTTTTGTGCCTGCAACTCCAGTGAAGGATGCCGTTTTGGTAAACATTGCAGACTTATTACAAAGATGGACGAATGATGAACTCGTATCAGTGGTAGGTAACTTTTTAAAAGTTATTCTAAAGCTAGCGAAAAACCGTTTTCGTAAACTTTCTTCTGTTTGTTAGATGGTGTTGTACGATTGTTTAAGAGTTTCATCCTTGCGAAACTTTCACCAAGGTTTCCTGGGTACAATATTGTGCAAAAGCTCCACCTCAAGTGTAACATTACCACTCTTATTATCCCTTTCATGTTTTTGGAACATTGAACTATCCCAGGGAGCCATTTGTGTGTGAAAAATTCAATCACTGATGGTTAAAAGAATATAACAGGCATGTTGCAGAAAGCCATGGCAACCATTTTGATGTCACGCGAATTTCAAAGGGCTTTGTGTTGAGTCAAGTAATATTAGTGTAATTGTCCTTTTTTACTTAGTATGATGAGCGCTTTCACATGAAGTAATCAGTTTTTGAAAATAATTTGAATTTATTAGGAACTGAATATATATACTTACCCCATGATATACGTCATCGATCAGGTGATAATCCAAAGTTTTCAATATGTTATACTAGCTTAACTTAACTGTTAACATCATAAAAATGGAATCCCCTTTAAAAAATTTGGCTCGCTCGGTTTGCTAGACGGTTACAAGTTATTCCCTGTATAAAAGTGAAGTTGACAGCAAAGGAGTATGAAGTGTTTTAGAAATACTCTCACTCTACTGGGACTACTGATGGGAAGCACATAGCAATAAGAGCGTTTAAGAATTCAGGAAGTAGTTATTTTAATTACAAAGACGTTTATTCAGTTTGCCTACTAGCTGTGCATCTTTACTACACACGTAGTAGTGAAAAACCTCTCAAGCACAAGAAAACATTGAAGTTTTTTCAACTCCATGATTTTCGTACTTAGGAAGGAAGTCACACCCCACAAAATTTGGCTTCACCAAACTCAAGGGAAACTCGAGCGATAAGGAAAGTGTTCACATATTAGCGAGCAAACATTCGTTGCTCATATGCGGGTGCAAATTTTTTTCAGCTTAAAAAATCGAATCATCTTCCTGTATGTGTGCTTCTCTAGCGTCCATTCCACTTTGTCACAAAACTTTCAATATCCTATCGGGCATTTAAAATTTCTTTAAATTGTCGTAAAGTACAGTTCATCCAGTGATTTTAGGCCTTCTCTTCGTATACTTAACTTTTTGTTTCTGGCATTCGTTTTTTGAGAAAAGTAGTTCCAGAGGAGAGATAGTCTGATTCCCGTGTTCTTTACCAGAGGAAAAGGGACCAGCAAGTGACACTGGTAAACTACCTATAATGTTCACATCGTCACGACCAGAACATGACAAAGTGCCCGTATTTGACGAAACCTAGTCCTGCAATGAGGCATCAGCTGCACAAGTGCCCGTATTTGACCGAAGAGCCAAGCAATTGGTCAACGGTGGCTAGAGGAAAGGAGAAGGCAGGTCAGCGACCGTGATTTTGGCCTCTAATGCAGGTAGATATCTAAGGTACCTTAAGGTGGCGAGATAGCCAAATTATCTCCGGCTGCTCCTGCAGGTGTATCAGTACCAGGACTATAGCACTTCGTGTTTCTACTGCCCCATTTCTGTGGCCAAGTGGAGATCCATGACACTTTGGCAACTTATCCCTGTCAATTGCTTTCTGCCCAGATACATTAGTGCCTTGAGTGATGGGGGCGTGGTGACGGTGGCAGATGAAGGATGTCATTGGCGACGAACTTACCGTCCCGTCATCACTGTATGGGTGCAAAACGTAGACGTACGACCATCAGAACATTAAGAAACTACACCATTTCCTCACGCCATGTCTAAGAAGGATCCTGTGTCTTCTATCAAGAGATTCTTCGGAAAACAAGTCCCCAGAGGATCAAAACACTTATAATGAAAACTAAACTGCGCTGAACTGGTGATATCTGCCGAGTGGACGACTTTCGGTTGCCGAAGCAAGTGTCCTACTTAGAGTTCTCTTATGATAAGAGACACTAAGGTTACAAGGACACTTTGAAAGGCACGACGAGGTCATATTATGTTCCCCTTAGGCAGTGGCAGCAGCTGGACCAGGATTGCTCCGCATGGATGCCGATCACCCACAGGGGAGTCCATACGTTTGAAGGGATGGGACTGGAGGAACTCGACACCAAACGCCAACCCAGAAAGACGATGCCATCAATTCTTACTCAGACATCTCCTTTTCTACTTGAGGTCTTCCTAGCGCTTCGGCCTTTGGTCTTCGTGCTCACATGCACTGATGTGTAATCTTTCTTCGTCTTCGAGGGGCTTACATATATATATGTTTATTGTCATTATAGTGTAACTGGTGCGTTGACCAGAAATGGCAACAGTTTGTAATTGTCTCGTTCTCGTTTCTGTTCTAGAGACACAAAGTTGTTATCCCAGAGGAAGAGGTGGTTCGTAATAAGCCAAGGCAGTCCATAGCTTTCTTTGTTCATCCGGATAATGATCTAACAGTTGAGTGCTTAAAGGGATCTAAGAAATATCCACCTGTTAATGCATACGAATATTTGTTATCCCGGTTGGACAACACTTACGGATGATGGAAAGGTTGGGTAGGACGTAATGTGCTGATTAAATTGGAATAAAATTGCAGTTCTGTAAGGGACATGTGATTGTCACGAGTTCTAACGCATTCCTGTTCATCGACCAGCAGAGTAAACAAACATTTACGTGATCAGAAATACTGTATAGAATAATATTGTGTATACGATCAAGTAAAAATGTATTTTACAAGCTGTGTCGATGCACACGTTTTTCCGAAATCCATTGTCTTGCTATATTGCAGAAATTGCTCTGTGTGTCTTCCACCTCTGTTCCAACTTTTAAATAGAAAACTTTTTTATATATACATAGTAAATATGAGCATCTGATGATTATACATGTATATGAAATCATCCATTGAAAGTTATAAAAGAAGTTGTGCTAATTCTCAGATTTGTGTATTCCCTCAGGGGTCCGCCTTAGATGTCTGCACGTATTATTTTGTTGTTTTCTTTTGTTACATTTCGTTCCCTTGCCTCGTCGCACAAATGATTTAGTGCTTCAATTGGCGTTTTATGTCACTTAAGCTTTATTACATTCACCTGGGTTATCTTTATACCAGCATCTGTTAGGAGTCTACTTGCCTGTTTGTTTGTTAGCACGAGTACGCAAAATGATGGAAGCTTGGAGCTTGGGCCTTGAAAGAACGGAATAGATTCTTGGTTTTAATCTGCATTACAGTTTGTTATCAATGACTTTAATATGACATGAAACCACACTATTAGGGAAACCCCACTTGGGAACAACCATCACTGCTATATTTGATAATGGCAGGTCCTTTACAGCTTTATCCTGCATAGAGAAGGGTCGCTGTCAAACGTCACCAGATCTTCCTGTCGAGAGCTTCCTCTTCTCTGTCATTAATTTTTAGAAAGTGTCTGGTACGTACTCCATTCATGTGAACTTTGGTCATCCTGAATTTCTCGTCCCTGGTTGTTCCATCCGCAAGGCCTTTTTGCACATTCGTCGTCGGTCCATGCCCATGCTCTCCTTGAATGGTTCATCCTATGATCTTGTACACATTCTTATCTCAGGAACTTCTATCCGCATAGTATCGTGCACACTAGCGTGCATCTAGTGCCCATTTATAGTTTTAAATACCAAGTGTACGTGTTTCTTAGTTTGCATTTTGTTACCAGTGCAATCTTATTCTTTTAGGCCAAAATCAAGCACGATTTAGGTACCAACGATTTGAAGTTTTGTTTCAGATACAGCGCTGAATGCGATATACATACATATATTAAACGATATTGTTTCTCAGGTATTTTATTTCCTGTACCACAAAACAACAAATATGCATTGCAACAAAGGAAATTTTATCGTATTATTTTATCGTATTTCACTTTCGCTAGAGGTAGAAGCACTAAAATGGCTTTTATCAGCAAATACTTCAATCATACAAGTGAAAATCATCGGAAAATTGAACGTCTAATTGTTCACTTAACAAAGGTTCATGGAAGTCGTGTTTAAGAGTCTTCTGCTTTTGCTTTCTCAATTTAGGGAGTGATTTTTGATTGCTTTCCACAACTTGGATCACATATTGGAAGTAATATTTGTGTCTCGATGATTGGAGAAAATCCGATCTCATTTTGATGCCTCGTTCAGCACAGTCATTAAGTAAATTGAGAGCGCCGGCGTTTTGAAGAGAAGATTTGTAGGCTTCAGACGAGGGCCAGCTGCTCACATCTGAGTCAACGAAGCTAAGGTCCAAGTGAAGGAGGTGAAATAGGTACCATGAATCTGGGGTGGCAAAGTCTGCTAGTTCAGTAGAAAGAGAAATGTTGGCAGGGAAAATGAACTTTCCGTGTCCGGTGACAAACCTAGACCTGGGCAATGTTGCATCTGCGCTTGGTTTCAAAGCAAGTAGAGCATTTGCAACAGCTGCCTTTTGGTCGTCCTGCCGCTGACCGCTGTACAGAGAAAGGGGTACCATTTCAGGTACCAGATACCAAAGATGCCTCATGAATGCTTCCAATGTGAGGATGAATGGTCCCATAACGCAAAATGGTCTTAAGGAACGTGAGGTCATTGCAAGGTGCATCCATTGCCGAAGAACGGGTCATCCACTACTGGCTGTCAACAAGAGTTACGAAGATGGCCATGTCTCGCACTTTCGTGGTCATTTGACGCCTGTATTACTTAAATAGATGTCAAATACCAAGTTTACCACAGTGTCAGAACAATTCCAAGTAGTACGCACCTCCATGGTGACCTCTGCAACTATTTCCTCAGTATTTCTCTCAGTTCCTGGCTTGTAGGAGGGTATCCCCAGTATCCTCACGTCCTTTGTACCTCCGCCCCCAAGGCTATGACAAGATGCTCTTCCCTGACGCTCTGATTTGCTGATGATGACATCAATTTCACGTCATAAGTGGAGAAATGCAAATCTTGCTGAGTTCCTGAATCTTTGGTACTTTGGGATGATGTTTCAGCAACTTGACCAATCTGCATGTGAAGAACAAGCCTTAGAGTAATCTTCGACCAATTTCTTCTACCACTGCCTCTCTGTAGGCCGCCCGTTGGGCTGGTGTCAGTTTAAGTCGCATCTTCAATGAAACCAGACGTTCAGATTTCAAGATATCAGGAGGGACATATGCTTAAGTGCCAATTCGTTGTCTTTTGTGTGAGGGAGTTTCCTTGAAGACATGTCAAAATGCTCCACTTTCCTCGTCACTTTTGCTATCATGCAAGGCCACGGTTGAAAGAAAATTTTTCCTGTAGACTTTCTCTTTCTCTCTGAGCTTATTTAATATGAGAGTACTATCTTCCCGACGCTGGACGTGCCTTGCAAGGTTTGCATCTTGAAACCCAAAAGTGGCAACCCAGTCGGTGTTCGTGGAATGAAGAAATTGTCTGTCCTCCTCATTCTTCATTGTTTCTGCTACATTCTCTGGCCACAGCGGAAATATCCCCGCCAACTCATTCAACGCCATCTTCACGCGATCTTGAACTGCCTCCGTTGACCTTCGTTTTCTATTTTCTGAGTCTTCTTAACAAGTTTCACCAGTCTGTCACATGCATAGCATTCTGTAACCGTCAGTACGTTGCCTTTTTCGTAGAAAGGAATAATGTCCTTCGAAACAATTTTTTGCAGCTTCAAATTTGGTTCAATTTTTGGCAGAACCATAACCAACATGCCACAGCATACAATACAAGACCTGCATTGAAGTTGGAAGTCTGCTTCCTGTAATTCTAGCATTTTTAATAATCCTGGTCATGCCAAATACATCGCTTGATTTTCGAGTTTTACGTGGGCCTTTGGAGCCACTGTAGGCTCTTCGTGATGGTCCTCCAATTCCATGACTTCCACTAACACGCTGCTTTACTTCATTGTGCCAGGGCAGACAAGTGATGATAGTGTCGTATTTTTAACACTGCAGTCCACAAAAGTGGCACATTCTAGACACTTTTAAAACAAATGGAACTTTCTAGAAGCTTCATGTAAATATTGCATCAGTGTTGTTCCTGCAGTACATGGAATGTTTCTAGAAGATTCTAAGTATTTGCATCACTTTCTAGAAGGTTGTAGACGTACATTTTTCTAGAAAGTTCTAGACGTACATTTTCTTGAAGGTTCTAGACGTCCATAACAGATACCCGACACAACAACAATGCTAGCTCAAGAAGCTGACTGTTGAAACTTCACAGGGGAATGGAGCACTGCCTTCAAGTACATGAACACTACGCCTTAGGAGGTCACCTTCCTTAACCCAGAGGTGCCCAATACATGTATCAGTGGAAGCTCCACATGGTAATACCTACACAATGACGTCATTAGAACCCAATTCAGAAGGCCACTGACTCCAGTTATTTAATGGAGTTTCCTTTATGAAAATTACCGTAAGACAAGGTAATGGAAATCTGCGAGTTTCCTGACATTAATTGGATAGTTAATGTACGAATATGCCAAATATTTCCAGATCTTGGTGGGATACCTAAACGTGGTCCAATTGCAATAAAATTTGGCAGGAATTTTTATGACAGTATTCGAGGATGTTCCTTCGTCAGAAGGGTCTTGTGTGTAAATAAGCGCATGTAAGTGCAGCGATCGAGGTTTTGAATAGATTTGTTCAATCTTCTTCAATGGCACTGTCTCCAATGCATACTTCATATCTGGGTGCACAATTACCGGATCGATCTGTTGGTTTTGGTGGGACTCGCTGAGACTCTGCTCTACTTAGCCGCATGCCATGGGGTCTAACGTAAATCCTTTTCTTTAGACACCAAGGGGTTTGTTCAATAGAACTTGAATATAACAGCTAAATCTGCTTTCTGTTGCTAACTCTGCATGGTTAGATAGTAGCTTCTTGAAGTCTGCTTTAATCTTACAATTTTCAATCTTACAATTTTCAATTTTCATTTACTCACTTGATGTTTGCTCCCCTTCATCTCAAAATCGTCTGGTGCTTTTATTTATATCTTCTATTACTATTGAGAAACAATGTCCGAACATTTGATGTACTTTAAGATTCTAATCCCCCTTCGGGGATCACCATCTTGACGTGATGAAGGGGCTTGCGTGCTTCAATGATCCCAAGACCTATGCTGGGTGGAGCTCGAGCTCCTGGTAGGGTCACCCATGCCAGACTGGTCGATGGATAGAAGCCAGACGAAGAGTGATCCACTG
>JANTCA010074786.1:0-15153 GCA_024741275.1 Chironex yamaguchii
GGTGACCCTACCTCTAGGGTGACCCTACCTGACATGTAAATACAACTACAAAAAACAATAGAGGAGGGTGACCCTACTAGTAGGGTGACCCTCGTAGGAGGGTGACCCTACCTCCATGTAAACAGGCTCCTAGCCGTGGCGCAGTTAGAGTTTAGAGTATCCACAAACAGTTCTTAAAAAAGCTGACGCCCCCAAAAAATGAAATACACACCTTGCTAAAGTAGATGGCCCATAGTGCGATAACAAATGCATACGCTGGAAGATAAGGACTGTCATCAACAGTAATACCAGTAGGTCGATGAAAGAACAAGAAAACACCAAAAAGTGCTGGAAGTATCAGGGATCTTGTAAAGAAAGACATCCAAGCAAAGTAGTATGCCACCTCTTCCCCTGGAACACAAATTTGTACAATAAAGGCTCAAACGTTCGGCATGAACAACAGATATCAAACAAAACATTTTATGCAAGCGAGATAAAGGCAATGTGTTTGGAAGAAATGTATAGCTATCAACTTGTAATACAGTATTAACATGTGGAAGCAATGGACTTATCACTAAAAACAGGATTTAACTCAGATTTTTCATAACGTCAACACTGACATTACAGGAAGAGATTTGGTTTTTCTTGATGTTCAATGACTGCAGGTATACATTAGATATCTGAAGCTAAGCTTAAAAGTAAAACCTCTTTCTGATCGAGCTGGTGAGCATAAGGGAGCACATGCGGTGCTGATGTTGTTCCCTACAAAAATGAAGTACCGTATTCCTTCGAATGAGAACCCCCTCGAATGAGCACCCCCCTTCAATAACAATTTGCCAACGATAATGGAGAAAATGAAAAGAAGACAGACCCAGTGACTCTAATAAAACATGTTATACCAATTAAACCACAAGAAAATTAGTCAGAAATCTGTCTACAGGCACATTTTTTTACAGGAAAGTGGCCAAATAGTTCCTTTCGTTTCTTCAATTCTACTTGCAGTATAATGGCAGTTTTTGTGTTTTGTCTGCGCTATGTATCGAGCTGGGATAACCAAGCCGACTCCGCGCTTTCGTTTACAAGCGACTTGAGCATCGATTCAGCTGTCTCCTTGCTGCTTCAAAAAATAATCCAGCACCCTTCACAGTTAAGATTGTTTCTATACTTCTGCGAATTAAAACGAGCCCCCTTCAAATTTGTAAATGAACCCCCCTCAAATGAGCACCTTCCCTCAAAGGTTGCCTTTAAATGAGCTTGCTCTTTCCAGGAAATGCGGTATCTAGTCATTGCAGCCATTTCTTGCTTGCACTACCAGTTGCCTCCCCGTCATTTACACCTGCCATGGCGTAATCCACAAAGTAACTATAAGAGAGTCAAGAAGAAACGATGGGCCAACTACCTGTCAGCTTATGACTGGATTGAATCTGTACCCAGTGCCAGTGATTTCACCTGTGGCAAAAACGAGCGGTCATGTTGATTTAGAGCCGGTTCCGTTGCTCACCTACAAGAATCAATGAGCTTATAACACTCCGCAAAGAAATGGCATACTTCGTCTTGTCCTCATCGTAATCGGTATACAGCCTATTAGTATCATTATATATACACTAAAACAATAGTCGATATCCTAAGGTTTTATGTTGCATAACAGATGTAATGCGATAATTTATAGTCAACTTCCCCACTTCTTAGAAACCAAAGAATACAGAAGCTTCCAAGCGAAAAAGGTATTGATATGTTTGAGCTTTCGTCAGAGGAACGCTACAGTGTAAAATGCTCTTTAAAGTGCGTATGTGAAAAAATTAAAATGGAATGTGTAGATCCAAGACAGATAATAATTTTCACTAGGAAGTAGGGCAAAAGTGGGGGTAAGCGGACAAACGAAAAGACACGTAACCAAACCTATGTCTTACAAAATGCTTTCCTTAACAGCACACACTTTGAAGCTTTTGTAATAGCCATGTTGGCTCTATGGCAAATATATCTAGCCTTACTTGTTAATTATATTCAAACCACCTGGAGAGAAAAACAAATGATATTTGACCTGCTGTAAGGTTGACCTGCTCCAGTATGGTGGACGAGTTGTTTCATTTTATTCCCAAACTTATGGGGAAGGAAACTTAGATGGATGGAGGCTACTATCACGTAGCATAAAAACTCGCCAGTAACTGAGACTTAGTGTGTCGTATGGGTGGTTTGTTTGCACACAGTTAGTAGCCAATTTGTTTTGATGCAGTCTATGATAAAATTAAAGAAAAATGTATGTCACTACAAAAAAATACATATTTCCTTTGCATAATTTTACTTTCTTGTTGTTAAGTAAATTGCCTCTTTAGGCTACATCTATTTGCAATGGCTAGTCTTAGCTCTAAACAGACATGTCCTACTTACGAAAAAGGATGGATGATAAATTTTTAACCAATTTCAGTTTATTGTTCATTACAATATTCCTAATGTTTCTATATTTTGTTGAAATTAACAATTTAACAAAACTTTGAAATACAGTTCATTAAAATCTGTTCACTTTGTGTGCAATACTATTATCATAATTATTATCATATCATTTTCCCTTCCTTTTCCTGACCACTCTCTGGATTTTCTGGCAATAATATTTGATCTTGCTTTAGGTCCAGGCTTGTGCACTTATTGCTTATTCCTGGTAACAAATGGATAGCATCTGCAAAACATGGAAAAAACAACTAGCAGCATCTCTTGACCTTCTGGTTTTCATTTGGATCTGAGTAGCATTCATAAACATTTTTGAAACAGCCAATTAACTAATAAGATAAGAACTGTTAAATGAAAGGATGGAAATATAAATGCAGTGTATAAGCAAATTGATCTAATTCTGGGTTATATTAGAGAGCAGTTTGTAAGTCAATAAGGTTCTTACCATAATAACTACGGATCTCATCAAGAGGCAGAACTGGTGATTGTTCCTTGATTGACTTCCACAACTTATTCCGTTCTTCTTTTAAGTGCATAGGTGATAAACTTTCCAATATTTGTGGAGATGAATGCAAACATCCTGTTATGATTGAATCCTTAGTTGTGAATTTTTTAATTCCTAAACTCAGAAATTTATCCTGCAAATGTAAGTAGGTGTATGTGGTTGGTTAAATAAAAGAGAAAAAGCAGAGCTAAAAAACTTGTTTGTAATGTGTATATTAAGGTGTTGTCTAGGCCAACAGATCAGTAATAACAGATATTCTTACACACCACTTTAGGAAGTAATAAGTCAAAAGTCTGGCTTAATTTCCCTTGTTGTTTAAAATAAGCAGCAATTACAATGTAGACCAGTCTGAATACCTGAGCTACAGACCTATGTAAATATGCTTGTTTGCCTTTGGAGCTAAACAATTCAGTATGAAAGTTTAATTTTCTTCCTCATATAACCCTAATTTTTAAATGTCTGTCTAATATCAAATAAAACAAGCAAATAGGACCATTGTGTATCAAGGAAAATCTCCCAAAAATCGTAACTTTTGATAATACCTATTTAAAATGACTTCAACCTTGTTTTGTTGGTCATTCAATTATTTATGAATGTTTGTTAGTAGCCAAACAAAAAGGACTACTTAACAACAACAAAGCACTCTACTTGTATTTCGTCTTCAGTTAGCATTGGTATCTTTGTGCCTCCTTTTGTAACCCTATATATTGATGACCTTAATAATCAGTTGTCAGTATTTCCTATAACTTTACACCATCTTAGTGTCGTGCCATTTATAGTTGTAGCTTACTGTTTACATTTCCCAGGTTATGTTTGCCTCATTTATTTTTCTGAAGATATCAAGTGCTTATGACCACATATGAGAAAAGAAATTTAAGAATAATCTGCTTAATTGCAATATTTACCTTCTAGATTCAATACAATATCAATTTATTAACCCACTTATATTTGGTTACAAATGGCAAGGTTTACATTAAAAATGGTCAATACAGCCTTCCAAAACAATATACACATGCAGTGATATCAAAAAGGAAATGAATAAAAGATATTATTTCATGGTGGACATGTCTATTCATGTCATTAAGGAATGTTACAGCGAATCTAAGCTTCTAATATAAACTGAGTACATGGCAACACAATTATAAGCTTTGGCAAAAGAGATGTGCTAAAATTATACTTTGCAAAGTGTTTTTGAACTTGTTGTGGCCAGTTACAATGTAAATTTTATTATTGTGGATATAACAGAGGTTACCAAAAACTTATTAAAACTATAGGATTTTCAGTCAAATTCAGTTAAACCCTTTACATCCTTAAATATCACTAGTTTTATAAAATATAACCAACCTTACCTTATCAAATGGGACAGAGTGCAGACAACTCAGGAGCAATAATGACTGTTGAGCAGGAGTAAACAATTCACTTATATCTTTCTGTCCTTTAAACAATTGCAAATTGGATGCTTGAAATTCTTCAACCTTTTATAAACACAAAAATACTACAGTTATATTACATGTATCCACAATTTGTTACAAATATGTGAGAAACTGTGGGAATATGTCACATTTATGGCAGAGTAGCATTGCAATAGATGGACTTAAATAACAAAAAATAGACAATTAACTAATTCACACAATAGATTAAGAATAATGAAAGTAGTACTTCAACAGAATTCAAAATTAATTTTTCTCCTTGAGAGGCAGAAGCATTAGATATGAACAAAAAACAACTTTTCTCTAACCAGTTTTAGATTCTATTTAATAACTAAATTTATCACAAGGCAGCACACGAATATGATGTAGGAATTGATAAACACTAATTATTGATTCTTGATTGAACAACCTAATACTCTCTTCTATCAGATATCAACCTCCGACCAGCTACAACAGCCAATTCCTAGCTAACCTCCTCACAAATTCGAAAAGAACAAGTGGCAAGAATTTATCTGAAAAGTCAACTACAAGATAGATTCCTCATTATGAAGAACCATCAAAGCTATTGACAACAATCTATTCACCTCACCAAATATTGCAATCGAAAGCAACGAAAAAGACCTCACGGATCCTAATCTCGTCACAATCTTCCTCAACAAACAATTCACAACCATTCAGCCTCACTCATCATGCCCAGAAAACAGAAAAATCAATCAACAAGAGATTTCCAGTAGTGGCTCCATTGCAATTCACTCGCTTCCAGGTTGCTAACACAATCAAGAAGGCCAACAACTATAAAGCCTTTGGTCCTGATGGTCTGACCATCTTTCATCTGAAACACCTCAGCATCAAAGGACTCAACTTCAATAGCAACCTGCAAAATCCCCTTGATCTGGAAATCTTTAATAATAATCCCACTTACCAAATCAGTAAAGGACCCATCCACAACCACCTACTCTCTCTTCTCTGCCCAGCCATAAGAGTCCTTGAATCACTACTCTCCCCCCAACTCCCAACCAACACCAGCATGGATTCTGTCCTTTTCACTCTACCACATCAGCTATCCTCTACCTCTCAACAATAGCAAATGAATTTAAGGAAAAAAACCTCTCCCAACGGAACAGTAGTTGCTGCCTTGGACCTCTCAAAAGCTTTTGACTCCATTTTACACCATGCCCTCCTAAAGAAAATACCTTCCACTACCCTAGACTTACCCATCATTAGGTGGCTCTCCAACTTCTCCCACAAAAGAAAGAGCAAAACCTACTTTAGGAACACAATGTCCAAGGCAGCAGAGAGGTCCACACAGGCAAAGTGATTTCACCAACCTTTTTCAGCTTATGCATTGCTGACCTCCGTCCCTGCCAGAAAATATCAAAATAATCTCATATGCCAATGACATCACCATCTTCACCTTCAGAATCAACCTCCCAACTATGGAAAACCAGCTTATACAATACCTCAACACCCTTCACAATCATCTTTAAAGCCATTTGCTAATACTATGCCCTGAAAAGTCCAATATAACCCTCTTCACTCCAGATAGTCACCAGCATAAATATCACCCCAACGTGAGCACCAACATCACCCGTCTCCCCTTGAACAAGAATCCCAAGATCTTGGGTGTCACTTTTGACACTCACTTCACTTTCAACACCCACAATGCAACAGTCAACTCCAAAGCCTCCCAAAGAAACAATAGCCTCAAAGCCTTATCCATCAACGACCAGAGCCAGGACAAGGATTCCCTCATCACTACCTACAAAACTTACTATTGATCTGTCATCAACTATCAATAGCCCCATTTGCCTGTCGCATCGGCACTTACAAAGGGCTCACCGAAATGGTTGCACAAGGTATTTTGGAGCCGATTGACTGTACTAATTGGCTGTTAGGTATGGTTACAATAGATAAGCCTAATGGCTCTGTACATGTAACTACCGATTTTCGACCATTGAATAAACAAGCCACACCTTTACAGTATCCTTTAACTAATATTGATTAACTGCATCAAAAGCTATCGAAGTCTCATGTATTTTCTACATTGGATCTGTCCAAATACTATTACAACTTTGAACTGCATCCAGATTCGTGACCATTGACTGCAATGATTATGTATGGGGCATTTATCAGTATTGTAGAATGCCCATGGGACTGACTAATGCTGGCGCATCAGCTCAAAAGTTTATGACTGAGCTCATGTTTGATCTTGATGGTGTCGAATGTTACATGGACGACTTGATAGTTCATGCAGAAACCAAGGCCAACCATGATCGAATTATAGGAGACATTCTGCATCTGCAACTGCCAATTTACGGTTGAACCTGAACAAGTGTCATTTTGCTACCGACAAGGCACTGTTTCTTGGGCAAGTTATCTCTCATTGTAAGCCAGAACCGTCCCCTGATAACTTAGCAACAATTCAAACTTTTGCTGTACCCACTACCATAACGGAAGTACAACGATTTTTGGGTATTATCAATTTTCACAGCCAGTATCTGCCTGATCTTGCCAATGTCTCTGAACCACTCTGTGCATTGACACGCAAAGACACTGAATTTATCTGGACTGATGATTGTCAAGCTGCTTTCAATCGACTGAAGCGCTTGGACACATCTAATTTGAGCCTCACATTGCTCGACCCACAGTACCCAACTATTCTCACTACAGACGCCTCCAGTGTAAGCCTAGGTGCTGTATTATCTCAAGTCCAGCATGGAAGAGAAGTACCAATTGCTTATGGGTCGCGTACCTTGACAGACCAAGAACAATGTTATGCAACAAATGAATGAAAATTGTTAGTGATTCTATATTGTTACTGGGACGTCACTTTACTATTCAAACCGATCATTTGTCATTCACCAACTCTGTGAAAGCGTATGGAGATGGTAGAAAGTCAGCTAAGTTCCAGCGATGGTTCGATGGCTTGTCTGTTTTTGACTACACTCTCAAGTACCTTCCCGGTAAAGAAAACATCATAGCTGATGCTTTGAGTCGTTTGGAGAAGCCTCAGGGCCCTAATTGTATCCAAGGACTGAGTGAACCAGCACCAACGACAGGAAATGTTGCAGCTGCTATGCGCTATCATGTTTCAGCATCCGAAGCCCTTTCACTTCGTGCCATTGAATGTGGCGTGCCCAGTGTTACTTGGGTTAAGCTAGCAAAGTATACGAACACCAACTTCAGTCGCTGATCGATTTCGTTGATGCTCCACTTCCTATTCGTGTACCCTTCTGCTCTCTAGTGGATGACATATTCTTTGAAAATGGATGTGTCTTCCGCAATGATAGAGTGATACCCCAAAAAGCTCTTCACAAAGAAATTATCACTGTAGCTCATCAAGGTCATCCCGGACAGTCCCGTACGTTACGAAAGATTTGCAAAACCTATTGGTGGCCTTCAATGCAGTCAGAAGTGATTAAATTGGTTAAAGAATGCAAGCCTTGTGAGATGTCAACGAAGTCAGACCCGAAACTTCCAAGTTACAAGAATACTTCACTCACACCCGCCGAGCAACCTTGGCAGAAAGTTGCTATCGACATCACAGGCCCATTCCAAATAGCGCCTGCGCATCAAAGTTCTACAGTAGTATTGATTGACTGCTACTCAAAATTTGTCGAGGTCTATTGTATGAATGATACTTCTACACCTAAAATAGTTGCCTGGCTACAAAATGTTTCCTCACGTTATGGCTTGCCCGATGTTCTGGTCTCTGACAATGGTTCATAGCTTGTCTCTCATATCTTCACCGAATACTTACGCTCAATGGACATTGACCACTACTTAACCCCACTCTGCTCTACAGAATGCAATGGACTTGTTGAACGCTTCAACAAAACCCTCAAGCTGGCCACTCAGACATGGACACAAGGTACATGGTCTATGAATATGCAAGAGTTCTTAATGTCCTACCACCAGACACCACTTGAACATGGTCCGTCTCTGGCTGCCTTGTTGTTCAATCGAGCTATCCATGGCCCTTCTCAACCGCAACCACCTTCCACAGGGGGGAGAGGACCCCTGAACATGGTAAAAAAACAAATTCAAAAGATTTGGCCAAAAGTACTGTAAACCGGCAATCTTGGAAAAGTGCCAAACAATGGCAAGAGTTGAAAAACACCCTCCAGATCAGTTGTTTCAATGTGGTGATGTGGTTCGACATCGCCTTCCATTCGTATGCAAAGGTCAAAGCGATCGGTCCATGGACTTTTCGATTGCACAATGGAAAAATTTGGCATGCACATAAGCCGAAGAAATGTATCAAACAGCGAAGAGTCTTCCATGAAGAGAACAAAGAACAGGAAGAAAACACCCCAAACTTTCGATTGCCATCTCATCCCGAAACACGTGCAACACGCACTCGCTACAGTTTGCAAAATCGGATTTGTCGACCTGTCAACTGATTGAAGAAACGTAATAAAAGACACTTTAGGATTTATTGTAGAAGAGTGTTGTGTTCTAACATTTTGCTCTAATTTCCAGGCACTCTTTTAAAATTACTAGCATAATTTGTAGGGGGATAATGTTGTGATTTGGAGACTGTTTATGACCAACTGTGATGACTTGACGATTAGCGTCACTTACGTCTTTTGCAACATGCCAGTGTTAGTTTGGCTGGTCACGTGTTTTAGTAGTTGTTACATTTTGTCTGGAGTCTTTTGATGGATTTCTGTTGTTAGATATTCGATGTCGTGTGATAGAAAACGACTGTATTCTGGTTGATGTGTCAGAGGAATAAATCAAGGCAAAATTTTATTCTGGTTATCGCACATGCTAGAATATAATATAGTACAGACATAGCTCCCAGGGATTAAAGAAAAACTATAGTACACAAAACAATAATCTCGTTATGAATATCACAGCTCAAATATCATTACACCCATACTGGTATGTATGGTTAGTGCCCTACTCAGCCCCAATTATCATTATTAACCAAGCAAACACTATTGCACATTCGTATATTAATATGTGACTCAAGCTAATCAAATATTGGCACAAATACCACATCAATTACATACCTCACAACTGTCATTCAGACACATTTCAAGCTGCATTGTCTGAGCCTTCACAAGAAACAAAAAATATGTTCAATATGCATTACAATTGTTCAGAAAATTACAATCGAAGAAAGAAATCTCAACAAACAGAGTAAACAGAATTGTTTTGCAATGTGCTTTGAGCATGGCAAATTTACATGTAGTAAAATATTTATTGCTTCTTTGGTTGCAAAACAAGATACCTTGTATGTGGCAGCAACTTAATATGCTTGCCACAGGTGAAGTGCTTCTTTAGTACCTTTCCTCGATGACATTTAACGTGACCTCACAAAAGCTATGCACTTCATTAAGACAATAATTAACTTAGCAACAGGGCCATATAACTACCCACTTTTTGTTTCTTCTGTTTACCTCATGATCTTCCTTTTATATCCAAGTCAATCTTTTGCAAGCATTAATTGATCATCATTGCTTGTTACCATTTGTTGAAGCATACTCTTTACTTTTAGCAAATTTATAAATAATAAGGCCTTATGAAGCTATAACTAATAAGCATTTCTTTTCACGAAATAACAGCTTTTAAATAAAATTAAAACAATCTTATTGCCTGTCTAAGACAAAGAAAGGCTGGCTTCCTGCATGTAGTTAGGCAGTTTACACACACGAAATATGGTCCAAAACTGCTGTATTCCTCAGTATGAGTATGCAGAAAAATCTTTGTAATTTTCAATAATTATCTAATATAAATTTTATATAAAATATGATTCATCCAAAGGTGTTGTGGTTGGGGTAGGGCAAGTGGGCCATTAGCTTCACTGTTAGGAAGCTTCTGAGATTTGTTGGAAAATTTCCAGTATATTCACCTTTTCGTATTCTTAAAGCAATTCTATCTGATCTTTGACTTCATTCTGTCTGTGTCACTTGCTCTTCTTACACTTTTATATTTACAGCACTACAACAACCACAATGCCCAAATGCCACAAAAATGTGATACAATCACTTTGATTAGTAGACTAGGTAGCCAAACAAGATAGCATAACCATACTATTCAAATTGAAATTTGGATCTGGGCTTCCCAAATCTTACTTTGACTTGAAAGCTATGCCATGTTTACAGGAAGTTCTTCATACATAAACTCTACCTTGTAAAAGCTAAATGTTAACAAAAAATGTCACATAATACTCTGAATTTTAAAAAATCATAAAAACATTTAAGATTAGGCAGCAATACACTAGCTGTACTGTCAAGGTGAGTGGGTAATTGTAACCCAAAGAGTGCAAGATGTTTTAAGCTATAGAATTGTGCAAACAACAAAGGAAATATGTGTCTGCATTGCAGTAGGACAATCTTAGAATGAAGCATGTGCAATGGAAAGGGAGGGCAAAGGGTGAAAATGCTGTTTCAAAAAGATAATGCACAATGCCTTTACATTTAGCCATTTGATCAGGTTTGCAATCACATCATTATGGAGGCCTGTAGATCATCAATTGGGGCAATATCATTGTTTTGCAATCTAGAGAAACTGTACAGCTTATTTTCTCAATCATGAGAACAAAGGTATGTACAAGAAAAAGAGAAGCAAAAATGCTAAGGACTAGAATATGAACTGACCCTATTCCAGACTGTACTAAGCATGGATGTCTTTGGCCAAATTTGGTTAATCAAGATAATCTTATTTGCGGTATTGAAGAGTTGACTTTTATACATCCATTCCACTGAGCCACACAGCTTAGGCAAAATTAACTTCACAGCAATTTTAGTTAGTTTATAGAAGTTGCAAAACAGTTATGCACCAAGAACAGGAAAGAAGAAAAAGACTCCTTGACGAAACAAAATGTAAGGGCAAAGGATACCAGATGAAAGTTTCCAATTATCATGCTCAATTTCTCATCATAGAGAGATAAAAATGGGAAGCTTTTCATGTTGCAGTTGTCACAGTGGCCTAGTGTATAAATGAGTGGTCTTTTATGTATTGGTGAATTCTTGTAGATTTTTCATTCCTTAGCTGAGAGATCTTTGATGCTAAGGATTTACCAGAGGATTTATTTAAGAATGTGACAAAGCAATACCAAAGCCTTAATGCACAAAAGTTCAAGCATGAGAAATGCTGATTTATTCAAATTAATCTTGATTTGAAGGAGCTCTTTCTACCTAAAGCCTCAGCTATATCAAAGTACAGGCTTGCACGAAGAGAGCTTCTTCATGGAGATAAAAGTATTGAAGAAATTCTACCTACAGACAGCTTATCCAAACTTCGTTTGGTTGCACTGAATTACACTTCCAATTAGACCTACGAACAGTAAACGAACAAAGCTCAAACTATAAAAAAACAAGTTACACTCCACAACGGGACGAAGTAGATGTAGATTCTTGATCCTGTTGCAAAAGAATTTGATTCCAAAAGATAGTAGACATATTAGTGACACTACCTTGCAAAAAATTTGACAAATGTAAATTTTTGGGATCAAATAATAGTAATATCATAAAATCACTTCAAACAACTTTCAATTGATTTTGTTAGACACACTGTATGCAATGGATTGAGTTCTTTGTGAGAATGACCTATGTATACTTAAAACACTAATTCAGTTTAAATCATTGTTATTTGCACTACCCTTCTACACTTCAACTAGCATATGCTGCTTCCAATTAGCTCTTTAATCAAACGTAAATTCAAAAGATTTGTAGGAAATTTATTCTCCTTGTCCACCCACCCACCCACTAAAACAAGAGGCCCTTGAGGCCTCTGTCTGTATCACGGACTGCAAGGTTTTTCATTAGTATTCGTAAGTTGATTAAGCCTCTGTGGGGACGTATTCAAGTACAGAGACAGTCATGTACTGTTAAATTGGGGTCTAGTTATCAGCTTTCCGGTTGGGGGTCTAATGAGGGGGCTTACATGATTAACCAATTCGAGAATTGACGGTATAACAAATACAAGTGCCGATAAGGATCCTTGAGTCCATTATTACATATTTATTATGATCATCAAGTTGATTAACGATGAAGAAATTATACGCCTGTTTACCTATGCCCATTACCTTTACTCACACTGAACTTTATGGCAAAGCAAATGGAATTGAATAGAAAGCATAAACAGATACAAACCAGAAAGCAATGCTAAGGAAACACATAATTTCTCACTGACCTCCTCCATCAGTTGTTCCCAAGTGCATCCAACAACCAGAACCTTTGTTCCTCCACATAGCTCCTCGTCAACGAATAGTCCTTTCGCATTAAGGCATTTAACTAAATAACCATGGACTTCGGATGTAACGCTTTCGTTAACGGTCAAAATATAACGTTCCTGTGCAATATCAGAGATCATGATAAAATATGTGTGGAGATATACCCTTATTTCTTACCGCGGAGAACTATAATTTAAAAGTCATGTCTTTTGCTGATGGTAAAAGCGGGACCAAGTGGGCAGGGACACTTTGGTAAGTTCTTTGTTGTTTATTACATCGGAAGAACGGTATGAGAATTCCAAATCGAGGCTAATGAACGCGAGAGTGATAAAACCATAGAAATAATAGGCCTATTATTTCTATGGATAAAACAGAGCTTCAACTACTTGTACCCACATTATTGTTGAAACCAGCTGTACTGACACTGGTCCGTGACAGTCTACGAGAAGTATGAATTGACAGGCAGCCAGATATTTGATATAAAACTTTCCCACTCTCTTCACACTTGCAAGTTAACGAAAGGGCTGGTTGCTTTTAAGTGGAACTTTTGGTTCCACTAGCCATCACTCCTATTACCTGTCAGTATGGGTCACGAATCTTGCATGTAGACTTCCCAAGGTCAGGGGTGGATCCGGACTATTGTGGCTGTTGCTCAAGCAACAGTCAAAATTTGTATCAAATACCTGATCAGGAAAAATAATACATGTGTTATGCAATAACAGAATACTAGTTCCAGACCTAAATTTTTCACTTGGACTCTTCCAATAATGCTTTGTTTCTTTACTTTCTCTCTGTCTTCTTCTTTCTAGTTCACGATTGGCCAGGTTCTGCCCTTGGTTGTTACAAAAAAGGTTATATCTTTACTTTGCTTTCTGAAGCATCATACTCCATGGAGTGTCAGACAATGTTTTTAGCAAAATGTCGCAAACTTTCAAGGCAACTTTGAACTTCTGTACCACAAGATTTTTCTGGCTAATAATTCTTACAGTAAAAGACATTTTAAAGTTTAACTATGGTTTTTTCTAAACAATAGTTAAACTGAAAAATGTGTTTTACTTTAAGAATTATTAGCTTGGAAGTCATTTCTATTTGTTGATTATGTTTTCCACCTCACATATTTGCTACCACGGTATCTTTAAACAACTTGAAAATACTGATACATATTTTTTTAAAAATATACAAACTTTAACTAAGTGCTACTTATTCAAATAAAAGGCATAGCAGGGAGCATGGCAGGAGCTTGTCCGACACTCAGATTCTGAGATCTGCCGCTGAAGGTGGTGTGAAAACTTTAGCTAGAGACTGGTAAGAAAATTCATTTATGTTTATACTATTTTGTGTTTATATAAATGAAATAGTTCAAGCACAGTTTTAACTAAATTAAAAGTTTACCCAGAATGAAGTGAGTTGAAGTAACTAAGTTATAGTTCAGTATTCATCTTCAAATGACACCACATACCCTGTTTAAGGCCAAGAAAACAAAAATAACAGCCATTACCAGGTAAGGTTGATAATGCTAAATACGTTATATCGTGGAATAGAAATTAAGGCTCCACTGGTTGGTGTAATGACCTTTCCAAAAACAATGTTCACTTGTGATATATTCTGCATGCTTACACAATCTCAGTATACTATATTTGTCATGTTATAAAGACTTTTTGCAAAAATAAAAGTGAAGATTATTGGCTGATTGATGTTTAATGTTCAACAAACACAACAAAAAACCAAGAATGAACAAACTAAACTGAAGAAGACACTATACTTGTTATAATTTAGCATATAGTTTAACTTGTGTATACCCGTTTAAGATCTTGCACAACAGAAGCTTAACTGAGACAAGTAGGTACTTAACTCAGAAAATCAGCTATATTAGCGGGTGTTACCAGCTAAACTACCTCCTAAACTAGCTCCATAGCTCCAAAAGTTGACCAATTGATCCAACTTGAATAACTGAAGCTGTTATTGTGGCTGACCATGTGAGCCTTAACTTTGGTTTCCCAAGTTAGCCTAGTAATCGTAATCATGTCTTGTAGTACAAGTTCAAAATAAATCATTAATATTTTTGTAGACATTCAGCTATAATACCAGGGGCAGCGCTGAGGGGTATTCAAGGTATACACTGAATACCTATTTTTTTTCAAAGATGTCCTTATAGTATTGGGGGTACAAAGTTTGTTTCCTGTAAGGAACTCTTGCACAAGACATAGATCTTCATTAAAGAACCCTTTCATGATGTCAGAAATGACATGCCTATGGTACTTCCCTTCTTGAGGATGATAATCCGTTCAGGAATTTTTATTCACTGAACTGAGTAGCTGTTGAAATGTACAAATTATGACCACCGTGTAGCAGGTATTCAGAGTGTGCTCAATACTATCTCTTTGTTTCTGGAGCCCTTTGTGACGTCGGCTACCATTGACCATTTGGCCTCATGATAATGAGTGTCTGAACATAACATATTCAGTTGCCATTTTGAATACTGCGGCAAGTCTCTCCATGTTTTCGCTTTCGACTAGAGTTTTGTTTGATGGATAGGGTTTGGGGAAACGTGTGTCGTTGGGGTGTTTCATAATCATTTTTTTTTCGATCCCAACAAAGAAATCAACTCA
>JANTCA010074797.1:0-15152 GCA_024741275.1 Chironex yamaguchii
CCAGGATTGGATTGCTGAGCCACTCCAGACGCTGCTCCCAACAACACTGAGGACCATTCAAGGCGCTCACCATTGTCACACGAGACAGACGGATGCCTACTACTAAGTGCAAAATGATTCCTGTTTAGTAATTTTAGACATAAACAGTGAACAAGTCAACAACCACGTCAAATGCATGGGAACCCTCGATCCCCTTTAGTTTACTCTGTTTAGATCAGGAAGCAACACTTTAATTGGCAATCACAAAATGCTTTCATTACTCTGACGTGGTGGATTAACTTTAATTAGTAATCATTATCACACAAATAAACAACACAAAAATGCAAAATAAACAACGATCGCTGACAGGCACTGCCACTTTGTTTATGTCCTGCTCTATTGTCCTTGTAATGATCAGTGTATCAGTGTATCTAGTACATTTTTATTGAAGATAGAATTTTGCAAAACAAACAAACGAACAAGACCCAACGAATTTTGTCACTAAAGTCACGAGAATGCCGTAACGCAAGTTTGCATCAGTAAAAGATGCCTTAATATTTCCACTTACCATTATCTTTTGTTGTCTCTGCTCTAGTCGATGACGTCATTGTTTGCTCTGATGAGTATCTTTCAACTATGCAAACGCCGTTCGAACTATCTTGTCTCCAAGACGGTCTGGATTTGATCAGATCTCTCCCCTGTTTCGCCTTAAAAGGTGTAGCCGGAGTTGGAGCGGGTGCTTGCGGCTGGTTTCTAGGCCTAAACAAGTTATATAAGACCAAAACATTAACATTCTACAACGGTGAAGGACAGACTACGTTAATGCAGGGCTGTGGAACAGTTCTTACACATGACAATACACTGTCAAGGTCAACGATAACTTGAAACAGAAACTGTGTGCGAAACCTTCTCATCTGCTAAATCACTCTAAACGGCTAAGCCATTTGAAGATTTAAATGGATTCTAAATTTCGGGGTTGTAGTTGACAAGCCCCAGGGTCAATCTCTATATACTAACGTATTACAATGTCACCACCTCAAGATGGTGACAGGGTGGTCAATTGAAAAGAGCACAGAGAGGGCGGTCAACAGGGACAAATCAGAAGACGAGCTCAAAAACAAGAGGTTAAAAACGAAGGACAAGCAGGGCGTACACCTTAATAGCAACGAATTAGCCGAGAACAAAATCTAATAGCAATGGCTCATTACTTGGCAACCGTCAAGGGTCATTAGAGGGCAGAATTACTGGTGGATAAACAGGATGACGAATGATCTTATATGATGATCTTATATTCATGTTTAGAGTAAAACATGGCGCTACCTTATAAAATGACTTCCTACTAAATCTTAATATTGTACATTTTATCATGTCATATCACAAAATGACCACTTATGACGGTACCACTTACCAGTCATCAACATCTGAAACGGACAATGGACTTTGTAACTCAGGGCTTAACTGGGAAAAGTCTTCTAATAGTTTCTCATAAGCTTGTAGACTGGAAACATCTGCGTCCAAGGACACTCTGTTGGCACCATGAAAATCTTCTCCGAGGTCCATTGATATCCTGCGGATCAAAGAATCTGTTGAGGCCACTGACGGAGTACTTCCTTTACTTTGCACTCGCTCAAGTTGAACATCAGGTACAAAATATTGTGGAATTGAATTGTAACAGTGATGACTGTGAATAGGCATTTGCTTTAAATATTCTTTAGGCACAGCTATTTTTGGTAACAGTAACGGCTGTTAAAGAGACAGTAAAATAAACCCTAAATAAAGTTCAATTTAATGTCTTCGATTATCAATCTGCCTAAGAGAACGCAATTTTTAATATCCACCTAGTATTTTGTGAGCAACTGAAAGCGTAGTACCACTGGTAAAACTTTCGTTGACTCTGTCATGGGTCAATCTTTATTAGGACATCTAACTGTACGGAAACGACAATCTTTGGCTCACCAGGAGAGCAAGGTCGTCTTTCTGTTAACGACTTTTGGTATTTATCTACATAAAGAACAAAGAGTCACTTTGGTATAGACGACCTTGTAAGTAAGGGGCTGCGAATTCGAATACGCGTCACCGCAGATAAAGAAGAAATACCATTGGCGGGAGAATATCATGGGAGCCCACTCTAATAAAGAGCTCACTTCATGGTAAAATTCCCTAACCCTGGCACGGGAATCAGCTACGCCTGATAACGACCATTCAAAAAAGCAGAAAATAAG
This sequence comes from Chironex yamaguchii, assembly GCA_024741275.1. Lineage (NCBI taxonomy): Eukaryota > Metazoa > Cnidaria > Cubozoa > Chirodropida > Chirodropidae > Chironex > Chironex yamaguchii. Next base: position 2,202 of record JANTCA010074797.1, read on the forward strand.
CGCTTGGCATATAGAAAGAGCTACATATATCCAATAGCTAGATTGTCGGAGCTTGCTCATGGTAGGCTAAAATTAATCCGAATTTCGCTTGTAAAAATTATGCCATTTTGAACCCTTTGATAGTTGCATACTGTAAAATGTGTGTTGCATACGAACTTATTCAATCTCGAATTCTGCTTTAAAAATCATGCATTACAAAAGCTAAATTAATTGGTAAACCATTTTGTCACCATTAATAATTTTGCATTGACATGGCTTGGAGGACTTATCTCTTCGTTTGTTTGTCCATTTGTTAGTACAATAACTCAAAACGTTTTGAACATTATGATTGAATCCTAGATTCTAAATCATATTGAAAGTTTTGGTAACGATTTCTACATAAAACCACAACTAGTAAGGAAATCACAGTGGGGAATACCCCGTTACCATGACGCCTAATAGTACAGCTCAACTGAATTTTTATAAACCTGGAAATCCTTCTTGACTTCATTAGTTGACGTGGATTTCCTTTCATTCTTTCTCCTGTTTTCTAGTCCTTGTAAAAGTACATAGGACTAGAAAACAGGAGAAAACAGAAACAACAACTTAAGCTGTGGCCCTTATTGTCTCAATAACAAAAAATAAATGCGAGCCAAGTGACATACAACAGTCGTTGCCATCCCAAGGCAGCTCCTGGGCTCTCAAACCCCACTTTTGGTGTTCATGACTCGATGGAAGTAGTACTTCTACCTCCGCTAAGAATCGGTGTTGTACAGATGAATTTTCATCATTTAAGTATAAATTTGAAGATTCGATAAAGCAGATTGGTTGAACTCAACAGAACATGACAATGTTAAATCTGCAATACATTAAACTTCTCGTTTTATTACACTACAACGGAATATTCAATCATTTCCTCTCTAGCAACCAAGTTGCTTAGTCGACAATCTCCTGTGATGAAATCCCTTGCCGTATCATTAACTCGTCTATTACAATCGAACTGTGTTCACTACCTACCTTTCTGGATGACACCTGCTGTTCTTTGCTGTCTTGCATGAATTTTCCTAGTGTATCATTTAATGGCATAACGAGTTCCCCATTATCTAGACACAATGTCTCTGCGTTAGCTGTCTCTTCTGGTTTCTCATGCTCACTAGCAATAGGGTTCTCATCCATTTGGCATATTTTCTCTTCCTTTGCTTTTGAAACTGAAAGATTCCAATTAGAGTCATGCACTTCAGCAACTGTTGGTATGTGAACGGATTCCGTTCCTTGAACTTTCGGACCAAAATTCCCATCTAGTCTTTCCTGGCAATATTTAAACGGATTATGTCCTTCAATATCCATGCAAGCTTCAGTTTCATGCTGTGACTTCTTTGGCACTGCCTTACTATTTAAAAATTTAAAATAAGGCAAAAAAAAAAGCTTAGAAGAGGACATTCAACTTATTATTTCCTGTTACTCAATGACTAATGCATAAAATAATTTATGTAAGGTATCGTCATGATTTCACACATTTAGTATTTACTATATTTGTTACATACTACAATCCCAGCTAAAACTGTTACAGCTAATATGAAGCAGGTATGGAAGGCCAAAGACATCAACACCTCATTAAAAGTGAACATAGCCAAATCACTGGTGTGGTCAGTTGCGCTGTACGGTTGCGAGAGCTGGACTCTGAATGAAAGAAGACGAGAGGAAAATCAAGGTTTTTGAGTTATGGTTGTGGTGGAAGGAGAGACGATCAAACAGTTGGGTAAGGGTGGCAGTGAGAGTGCCTCAACACAAAGGAATGCTGGAAGGACTGAGGCGGAGAAGAATTAGGAACTACTGCCACTGGAAAAGAAGACTGACCAGTGTTCGATCCCAGGACCAGGTAGGAGAGAAAGAAGGGGGATCGGATGGATAAAAACATCATGAAGGAATTGGAAGGTGGATTACCAGCTCTACTGGAAGCCGCAAGAAGACGAGAGATAACGACAGTTCTCCGCAGGACTATGGCGGCTGACTGACTGACTGACCATCCCTTACATTTGATCTAGATTTAATTACAGCATTCTGTGCCCATGTAAGTTAAACCTATGACATTGTCATAGGCCTCTCATGCAGACAGTAAGCTTACTAATAAATTTATTGCTGGACAAGATTCTCAGGGTTAAAAAATTTGTAACGGTATTGCTACCAAAGGCATTCTTATACATACTGCCATTAGGTGCATTGCAATCGCAGGCATTGTCATCGCAAACCATGCAATCAAGTCAATATGCAATACTTTCGACAACAATTACAATGGCTTAATTACAAAGGTAAGAATGGATAGACAAAAAAAATGGCACAAACACAGAAAGAAGAAAGGACTAAGGTAAAACAAACATACGAAAGAATGACAAAATGAATACATGAACTTGAAAATTAAAAAGGTGTGGATATGGGTATGAATGTAAGTCAAAGTCTAAGACCCCGTTTATACTATGTCGGTAGAATGTCGGCAAGAAATGATACCGGTATGATATCTTTTGTCTTTAAGCCCGCCAATCACACGATGTTGATAACATGCCGGCATGGGAAGGTGTGAATCTGAAAAAAAAGTCGATAGACATACCGGTACTGGTTAATGCCGGTATGATAACGACATCGTGTAAACAGCCATACCGGTATAGTGATAGCATAAATTTATGTCGCTTTCACAATTTAACAGTAAAACAGTCAATTAAACAAGCGAGCAATAAAAACACATGTGACGTCACAACCAATGGCTTACCCAAACGACATGGTATCAGACCGGTATCGTATAAATGTTAGGAAAAAGTCACAAATTAGCCCATGCCGGCACGCTTTCATGTCGGTGTCAAATCATACCGGCATCCTACTGACATCGTGTAAACGGGGTCTGAGTTACGTCTAATAAGTAAAGGTTTGTCGCTGCACTCATCACATACTGTGCTAAGCAAACCTGATGTAAGACATAAGTGGACGGGTGCAGAGTCGGACAGATGTCACTCAATGAGCACTTAGCTTATCATAACCAGATTTGACAATCACATATAGAGATCAATTTATAAACTATTGTATACACTCAAAGTTTGACACTTATAAAAGCCAATAACAACTTAACGTAGGTGCCTTACCTGGTACAAAGTTGACCATCCAATGGCGGAAGTCGACGTGGTGTATGTCGATTGCTATTTCTGCATATGCTACCAGAGTAATAGCTATGCTTTCCATTTGAATGTGCACCCTGCAGGTTGCACACAAAACAATGTCTACAAATGTGTTTTATCTACTCCATTGTCAAAAAAAACCCCAGAAACACAAGAACACAAACAAGTGAGTCCCAAGTGCAGTTCTGCAGTGATGATGAGCACATCACATGGCATGCTTAAAAGATTTTACAATGTCGTTTGTTGCCCCGTTTGCAAAACAAACACAATATTATTACGCATAAGAATAACCTAAAGCAATACAATTTTACAAAAACTAGAAAACAAATAATGGCCACTGTTCCGCCCCGAGTTATCTTAATAATATCAGCACTTTAAATACATCATTGTGTCTTCAAGCTGAATATATTCATCCAAGTATTAAGTGTTGTTTTGTTTTCTTCCTTTCATCACACAACCTTCACCTTTTTACTTACAAATTACTTTGCTCTTTTCTTGCAATTTTTCTTGACTCTTTCGAAGATTTTCTATACATCACTCTAACTATTTTGTTGGCAACCCAAAAATTTGAATATCTCAGTTTCTTCTGGATCTAAGGGTTTGATCTTTTGGTGAAATACAGTCAAACCCTTTACCGTACACCATTTCATTTTCATTCTTTTATACACTTCTTTAGTCTATAGCATGCACCAGTATCCACACTAGCTTTTACAATCAGTCTATTTGCCACTTCTAACCTGTTATAACTCTCCTAATAGACTTTAATACTTTCTATGAACAGGCTTTGTGATTGTAAATATTATGTGGACTTTCAATCTTGTATTCACTTGTTTCTTCCAGTAGCACGAAAGTTGGCAATTTCATAGAAAACCCCTAATAGTGAGCAGTTGCCTCCTTAGGGTAATCCCCTCTTGATCTAAATCTATCAACTTATCTTTACATTTCTATTATCATTTACTTTGGGTCTTGTTCTCCATTTCTATCACTTTCTCAATGACACCTATTCATTTTTAGATCCTTGTTACAAGTCACATCTCATCACGTTACACGCTTTCTGATATCCCCATGCTTCAATTTATCCATAATCGTTTCATGTGTCAGCAATCGATTTACTGTTTCAAGTACTTCAGAACACGTTCCAAGTTGACTTCCATCCAATATGTTATTTTGGTCTTCATGTTCTTTCGTATAATTACCTTCCCCGGGAGGCTATGTTTTACCAGGGGTTTTTTGTCTGTCTATCTATCTGTCTCTTCATTTGCAAGATAACTCAAAAACGTATAAGTGGATTTTGACGAAATTTCAAGGAAGTTTCCGAGCTGGGATAAGGAACAAATGATTAAATTTTGGGGCAATCCAGATCATCATCTGGATCCAGGAAATCTTTAAAGCATTCTTTAACATTGGGAGATCGGACAATTTTTCGCATTTGTGCCTATAAAAAATCGTCAAGGCACTAGAACTGTAGGACAGGTTCCCAAACGTTTCTGCAAGATATCAAAAATTGAGCCGGATCCCGTCAAAATTCCAGATTCTTTGATCCAGAGCAGGAAAAAATTGTGCATGGTCGGTAAATTAGAGTCTCCCTTTACTAAGCAGTGGCATTACCAAATTACAACAATTATTTGTAATCAGGACAATCTGTTGGCTCAGATATACACATACTGTAATGTCATAAGCAATCACAACTCCGACAAAAGCATTGCAAATGGATACTTTTAATCTGATAGAGGAATGCGTAAAAAACTTTATCAATATGCGACTACAATATGTTTGGCGGAGGTCTGCACTCTCTGAATGCATTTCTAGTTTGATATTATTTCTGTAACATCTTATAAACTGAATTTAAGCAAGTTTTAAGCCTATAACCTCCTTGGCTACTTAAAATGCCACCCATTCATCATTGAGCCATTTCAAGGATCTTTGTTGTTTCCACATCCATTTGGTCACGGTTTTGCACGTTGACAGCCAAACTCCACTGAGCTTTTCCACCACTAGTTTCAGATGTTGTTAATTTCTGACTAACGTCTTATCTCCACCACCATTTCATAGATCTTTTGCCATTTGATTTCTACTCCTGTTGCATTAGTAGCTTTGCTTCTAACCTTACTACTTACACTTTTGGTCTATTTCAGGGGTAGTAATTTGAGACCGAACAAGGTCTAGTGTGATAGGCGCAGCAGTTGTTGGAAGAGGCATTCGTCTTGAAAGACTTGATACCTTAGAGATGTGGATTTGGAGAAGAATGGAGAAGATAAAGTGGTCAGATCGAGTCACCAATAAAGCTGTGCTGTTAAGGGTAGGTGAAGATAAACTGCAAATAGATGAGACAATACACATGAGGGAAAAGACCTGGGTAGGTCATGCTTTGAGACATGACAGCTTGTTAAAGGATGTCCTCGAGGGACGGTTTGAATACAAAACACCAAGAGGAAGAAAGAGAATCATGATGATGGATGACATAAAAGGTTGGAGGAGTTACAAAACATGAAGAGAGAGGCAGAGGTGAGGGAGGTTAGGAGGAGATAACATAATCGATTTCCTGTCATTTCTTGTTACTCTTTAAAGCTTTTTGTCTTTCTTGTGGCTTCTGTTTGACTTTCCTTTGGTAAATATTGTTGGGCTGCTTCACATTTTCATAAACTTATAACAAAGAACAGGTTAGCCTTTTTGCAGATAATTAAGACATTTATAAGGCAGTGGAAAGGTAGATAGCTCAATTGTTCAGTTAGTAGAGCATCTTCAAGGTGAACTGAAGGGTTCCTTTTACAGCCAGTGCAATTTTCCTATTTTCATTTAATTAAATGACTGTAGACGTCTCTACATGATGACTAACATTTTTTGAAAGAGTCAAAAAGTACACCACGAATAATATGCATTTAACACCCATGTCTTTATAATAATTTGGCAGACAAGAAAATCTCTAAAAAAGTGACTGAATTATTTCTTCAGTAATATATGTTATTTACAAGACAAGAAAGGAGTGAATGTTATATAAAAAACAAATTTACCTCAAGAAAGTTAAACTTGTGTGCAAATCCAAGAAATTCGCCATCAATAAATTTGTTGGCCACTTTCACAGATGACGATAACCTGAAATGAATTCAATACAAATGAACAATGAGGTTAGATGAAGTGAGACACAATATCACAGCTTTTCACCTGTAAATATTTACTCAAAGACATTTATGAATCACATGCTACTCAATTTCCTTAATTTATTAATTAATATTTTTAAACTTGGTCCTACTGTCACACTTCTATTGTTGCATGTCAAGTAAAAACAGATGTATGCACTAACAGTACAGGAAGCACCAAATCATCATTTTAATATGGCTACGGCCCAGGCTTGCAGATGATTGCATATTGGACCTCAATTTGTGTAACATATAACTTACTAATAATTTTTTTTGTTGTTGGTTACAAAAATATTACCAACAATTTGTGAGGCCTTAACAGCTTCTTTGAATGCTCTCAAGGAGCTAACTAGAATACATTGTTTGCCAATCAGGAAAATCTATTCTTACAATTGATCATTATGTACTTTTCAAGCTATGATGCCTTTTATTGACTTTACATTAGTTCACAAAACAGGTTATTTCCTAGCCTTGTTACAGGTACTATTGTTGCTGAAGTGCTGGAGTAAGAGTGTTGCATTGGTTGCCTCTAGGAGTTGACATTGCTGCCATTATGGTTTAAATATAAGGCATAATGCAGTCAAAAACCTTCAAGAAGAGCCTAGTGATTAGTATAAATGGTTGTGGCTTCTCTTACTGAAACCCTGTATTCATGACGCATGCAATCTTGCTATGGCCAGGGGTATAACGGATGCAACAAAAAAGTGTCAATATAGACCATAAACGTGATCTGTAGATCCAATCTAAAATTATTGATGTCCTTGTAGTGGTTCAAAAGAAAAAATTAGACAGAGTGTTAAAAGTGATTCTATCTTTTATTTTAGCTGCTTCCATGAGATACTTGTCCTGTCTTGTCTTGAGTTATCCATAATGGTGAAACACTCATGTAGTTCATGTAGACTGGCTTAATCATTGTAGACAGAATCTCTGATACTACTAGGCCTGTGGCATTCTCCGGTAGAGTCGTTTGACATCTGGAAACCAAAGAAACCCTTTTCCTATGAGTTCATCATGTTGAGTTATATGTCCGGCTAGCACCAAATATTGACAATCAGGGGTCTGAAATCTGAGGGGTCTGAAAGCCAGCCTGATTCCTGTTGTGACCAACGTTTTAGTATTTTTCTTCCATTTCATGGTAGACAATTCGTGTAATAGCTCCTCTTTGATAACAAAAAACTGAATGTACTTAACCCTGTTATCTCCATGATATAATTGGTGCTGGGAAAGGGATGGACCCAGCTTGCATTTTGATGGGTGCTCAAGTCTCTGATAATTTACATAAATAGCTCAGTGCAGTTTCTAAAACTATCCTTTTGGCATATCATTGAAATACACGATTAAATCGGAAATGGAAAAACATGAGTTCGGCCTTAGTCACAATATATTCAAAATTTTTCATTTAAAAATAAGGCCACCTTGTAAATGTTCAATTTTTGCAAAATTATTCACAAGATTTTTCTTTTTAATTGTAAATAGGTGATATTTATCAATCTACTTACATTGCCGGCATAACTCCTACTGTTTTCTGGGTGTTATTGTAGTCTAAGAGATCAAGTTAACTCATCTCTTCTGTTTGCATATTAGCACTGACTATGTTTTTGAATTAGTTTGAATAAATTTCTTTGGAAAAAACTGTGGACAAAGAGGTTATCATATTAACAAGAATGTTGGAATTTTTCAAGGATGAACTAAGTTGTATACTCAATGCACTATTAACATTGATTCAATACTCCTTAATGGGACTATGTTGTTCAATATAAAAATTGTAAATTGATCATTAAAGCAGCCAAATAGAAGCATAACTTTAACCAGTAATGAAGTGAATTGAACAATAACATCTATACATAAATTTAAGTGAAAAATCTTGTTTGTAATTGCATAAAAATTGACATGAAGCTTTTAAAAGTGTCCTTAGTTACCGAGGATATAAATTCAAATCACCTGGTAACTAATGCCAAGCTCACAATTGACCATTTCTGGTTTACACACATACTTTACTTTGAATTACACTTGACACTAGGGTGTCCTCCCACCAAAAGTGAGCACTTGCAAAATTGAAAGTTGATGGCTATTTTCCATTCGTGGGTGCTCAAGCCCATCAACGATTAGTTAAAGTCAGTTATAAAATGATTGAACCTCAGACTGTGGGGTGCTCAAAGGCTTGCTAATACTCAGAAATATACAGTTTGGTCCACAGATTAACCAGATGTCAATGGAGGTTCATTACAGCAACAAGTACAGAAAAATGCAGTCTTTGAGACTGTATCATGAGGCTTTGCACAAGACAAGCCCACAATACTACTATTTGCTACATGATAAATTGATAATGCATTGTAACCTTATTTCTTATGCACCAAATTAACTGTCACTCACCTTAACTATACTAAAATGGCTCTACATGAGTTATATGCATTTTTATAAACAGTAATCTTTACCACTCAAAACAATATTGCATGCATTGGGAACTTAAGTTCTTTTTCTTCTTAAATAAACTGTACATCACTTATAGCAAACTGCCATGATCTATTATTCTCAAAATTGACAATTTGGCACTGAAGTCAGCTTACAAGGCCATCAACAGTTCAAAATTGAAAGTGATGAAAAAACTTACATTTTCCCTGAATCTACTCGAACTTTCTTTTTCTAGAGAGGAAAAGAAAATTTTGATGATTACAAAAAGTAATATTCAACCCAAAACACATGCCTTCAAATATCACACAAAATACAACATATGCTAACAGTGCACACATGTACACAGTTCAAGGTCAGCTATAAAGCACACATCTTGATTTTTTAAAAATTATTCTTAAGAATACTTTTTCAAGTTACTCCAAGCAAGGCAAGTTACTCCAAGCAAGGCAATGGAGGACACATAAGGATTTGTGATTTGTAGCAATAATGACCAGGTGATGTAGCCACAAAACATTGTGTGCTATTTAGTTGAGCCCATACAGGTTGGTTACAAACTTTTCAGCACTGTTCTTAAAGGAAAGCTTTGAAGTCATGGGAATCCTTCCCATTTAGCTTTGGATCCACAATGCATGCCCATAATAAGTTTAGCACCTTTAAGCTGTGGTCTGTCTGGTTTCACAGCAATTTCTGATCTCAACAATGGTGATTATGTCTGCAAAACTGATCCAAGAAATGAGACTAGGCACTTAATGTCAAAGCATCCAGTTTTTCCTCATCTGCTGCCCTCAATGTCTACTTTTAGCTGGAGTATAACCGAATACATAATAGTTAGGCATAGTCTAATCAGTTTTATCAAAGAATTCGTTACAACTTAATCAAACCTCTCTTACAGTTAAGCTATCTCACTGATACATATCTCATTAAATTCAGTGGTGTGTATTTCATGGATGAAGGAATTTATTCTTTTGATTGCAAGTTGCTGAAATTTTAAAATGGACTGTTTAAACTTCACAATAGTAGTCAATATGACCAGTATATGTGATGCCTGTACAAGCTTGCATGAACTTTTTTGCAAAGCATTCTATTTAATAGGAAGGAAGAAAAATTAATGCTGTTACCAGACTACATGAAAACAAATGCCATAATAGACTTGAAGTACTATGTTGTTATAACTGACAAGAACATAGCCATTGCAAAAAGAAGTAGCTGCTAAACAGAACATAAAAAGAATCAAGAATGATGAAAACTACAGGAAGACTACATTTTTTTCAAATCTTTCTTTTCATAATGACATTTTGTTTCAAAAGGATATCCTGCTGTATTCAATTACAGATGCATATGTCTTATGGGAGATGCATCTATATCAAAGTTTTCCAAATATAAACTGCTCTATGACAAGAAGAGGTGGCAGCCTAGTGTTGTGGTCATAAATTTGATCAGAACCAACATCATGAGTATGCGAGTGGTTAGAGGTGATGCTTATTCTTCAAATGTGGTATCAATTTTTGTTTTGTAGGCATATTCAAGTTAAATCAACTACACATTTCAGTGAAATGATATCATACTCACTTCCTTTCTCTTGGACGGAATCCAGATTAAATATGGCAGCTGTTCGTTGGTTGTTGAACTGGCATTAAGTTTCATGGAAACAACAGGAAAATTCATTTGCTGAGGTGTGGAGTCAAAGCTTATATTTTTTATATTGTCGTTAGCACTCTGTTCCACATTCAACCTCGAGGAACTTGGAGTAACCCACGGAGTTGTTGGGAATTCTCTTTTAAATTGCCTGAAAATTAAACAAATACATTTCAGTCATCCCATGTGGTCGGTAGGTGTGCATATGTAACAGTGAGAATAACTGAGAGAACAAGAAACTCACGCTACACTATCCGTCGTATTGAAACCGGCATTTAGTATGTAGAACCAAAATCAATATTAGTAACAAAAGTCATCGGAGCTATAATCCTCAAGCCTATTTCACAGTATGCATCAAATGAACAGCTTTTGAGTGCAGACTCGGCGAGCCTGCAAAGTGAGCTGCAACATAAGTAGATGTAGAGAAAATGTATCATTTGTCATCTTAAACCGACACACATGTACTTACATTTGCAAACATGAATGCAGAGGATGGCAATAAAATTCGTCTAACTCACAGATGAGTATATTATTATCACAATTCCAATCACGTTCAAGTGTTTATTTCATTACGGCATATGATATAAAATTAGTTTTGGTGTTGGAACTTGGAAAATACAGTACAAAAAAATTATTTTAAATAAAGTGTGATCATGAAGCAGAATAAAATCCAATAAAGTATCCAATAAAGTATCTTACCTTAAGGATGAAGAGAAACTTTTCCCGCTGAGTTCTTTCTTTTCCATCGAAAATGGCAGAGGCGCTTCAGCATCGGGCATTGACACATTGCTGAGCGTTTCCTCATCATAGCCCTCAACTGATGTCTCTGTAGAAACATGGTCCAGATTTTGCAAACAGTCAGTAATATTGAGAATCTTATAAGTCGGCCATCTGCCTTGTTGAGTTTTGGAGAGAAAATCAGATTGTTTAAGCTCAGGACAACGGACACTTTTGTGTGTTTCTTGACTTGCATCTCCATCCTTTCGTCCTAAATGCGCGCGACGAATTCGCTCCCTTTCAGCCGTCCAGCAGCTTGGATGTTGACAGAGAGGACCACACACCTCCCCACCCGCCATCATCAATTACCTCCCGGAATAAAACATTTGTTGCTATCTACGATTTCATTGATCGCTGATCAACAAAATGATCAACACCATTATGAACATGAAAACGAGATCAAATAACGACTTGGGCTGTTACCTAGCAATACGCAACAAACTTCACTCCATGACGAAATAAGAGGAACTTAAAAAAACTCAAAAATTAATTGAGCCATCAGAGTTAAAAAGCTTCAGCTCGAGATGTGAACAAACAGAAAGTTTTCATCTGCTTAAATTTTGGACAAATGAAGACTATTGCCGTCTTCCTAAAGTATATCTCGACTTACAACAAGTTTATTTGTGTTGTTGCTATCAAAGAGGAATTAAACATTGTCTTAAGTTTTCAAGTTAGATTTATCCCTTTTAACAGTTTCATGACAAACCATCGAAGAAACTCTGCTATGCTGTTCGTTACTGTATTCTGACGAATCTGTGTGATAAGTGTCAGAGGATCAGCTTTATAGATGTCGATTTTATTTAAAACAGTTTTTAAGTCATGGAAGATTTTATATCTCTGTTTTTTATTTAAATCATGATGATTTAAAGCATTGCTAGAGAAATATTTAGTCTTTGTTTGTATGAAATATCACCTTTTCCTCAAAAGACCATAAATTTCTCTCATATACTTCTGCTTAAAAGTAGCATGTTTGCTTGAAACTTCTCCAACATCTACTTCAAAAACACGATTTTTAGCACGTATTTTGACATTGACATTTGTTGTCTTCACTCAGTGTCCACCAGATTTGGATTACAATTAACGTCAATGCATCATTAGGAATATTAATCAAGAAAACGTGTGTGGTGTTTGCTTTAGATGCAAATCACTTTCCATCAAATCTGCCTTTGTACGCCAAACTGCTTCTACCAAAACCACATAGCATGTTGGTCGCATTAAACAAGATGAAGGTATTAATACTGGTACCCTGGGCATCCTATCTGTCTATTTTTCAGCAGAAACTATTACTTGTTCAGAGACATTTGAAAGTCTGCAGCCCAAGTTCATTTTTCATCTCTTGAGCATCGTGTACTATATGATAAAGTGTAATAATAGCCCTCTTAACTGAGTATTATGCAATCCCTTTCTCTGTTATTCTCAACAGATGATGAGTCTCAATTTCGTACCGTTTTCATTTCATATCGGCATAGTGTAAGCGGGGCCTAAAGCAGAGCTGGACTGCGACAAGTTTTTCCAAAAGCATAACCAGGGCCGTCGGGAAGGCAGCATTGCAGGGGGAGTGCAATGTTTTAAATTTGTCGACAAGGGGCGTGGTCATTGGGCGTGCTCATTAAAACTTGCCATGTCTGAGAAGTTTGTTTATTTATTGGTTCTCTTGACTCGATTTTTACGCCACGCTTTGCTTAGTTTTCATCAAAAAGATCTTTGCTTAGATACTAGTTTGTAAAATTAAAGCAAATTGTAAACAGTCTGTGAATTTCTACGAAATTCATTTCTTGAAAATCGCCTTGAAAATTTGCGACATTGCGCTAAAATCATACTTAAAAGCTTTTTTCGTCTGACACTCC
>JANTCA010074819.1:0-15150 GCA_024741275.1 Chironex yamaguchii
AGGAGTTATTGGATCGACGTTTCTCTCAGCGGACCTTTGAGGAAAAGAAAAGTATTATTGCTGCAGGTAAGCCAAAGAACTTCTGTTTGGGCATGATAGAAATGTAGAGAGAGCGCTATTTTAACTATCAGGTGTTTTTAAAAAGCTATAGCTTCATGGCGTTGTCCCTGGTCTCCCAAAAGGGCGTTGCCCCTTGACCCCTCCCTCGCCGCTTACCCACTTCTCCAACTCACGCTACGCCACTGGTTTTAACATCAGGTGTGCAATTAAAGATCTGGATATCAAAAGCACGATACATATGTCTGCAGTAGGGCAGGTAGTGGCTGACAACATTAAAATGTATACACGTAGAGACGTTTCTTGCCAAGAGGATTGTTATATAACAAGCAATATATAACCACGGAAGTATTCCTTGGGTTAAACCATAGTTAAACCATAGTTAGTCCTTTGATTAACTATGGTTAAACCACTCGGACAGAATTTTACAGGATATTGATTATAAATTAGCGGACAAACATAAAGTTGGTAGAATTTTCACACTTTATCAGTGAATAATACTAGGTAACTTCATCAGTTCCTATCTACAGCATGCATCTATGAGGTTCCTAGTTTAAATCGTGAGAATATTTCATTCAGCTCAGCACGGTTGGTGACTGGTTTACAGTTATCAAAACTGACGCTTTGGTTGAATGTTTCACGACCGAGTGCAGAGGAATCATATGAGCTTACCACCAAGGATTAAAAAACGCTGCTGATAGCGATTATTTCGTAAAGTATTAGGATACTCATAGTGGGAAGCTATCTCTACAATGGTTGATGGCACTGTGAGGAACATTAGTGACCAGGAGTAGTCTATTAAATGCGGTCCGTTGCTTAGGATATTTTGAAACAAGTACAGATGGAAGCTGCACAGGACAGAGAAATCGAACACTTCCGCCAAGGCAACTCAGCTAAAACCTCTGTCGCTGTGCGAACAAATAAGAAACTAATACCTTATATACATTACTTAATAGCAAAGTAGGGAAAATCTATAGCATTAAAACGTCCGGAAGCAGCTACTCATAGGTAAAGAGTCTCCCTTAAAATGTTTTCAAAAAGCAGTAACTAATGGAAAACGGTTGATGGCTGATTTCATCCATATCAATTTGGAATCCAAAGCACGTTTAACTGACGGTCTCTTGTATATAACCCACAATGACAAGGTATACATTTATCAATATCTCAAGCTTTGTAGGTAATGTAGCAATAAAACGTTCACAAAACGTAGAAAAGAAATATAGATATTAATTTAATTTCTTTAGTAACTTTTTTAATTGACCGGTAATAAATAAAGGAGTTGGAAGTTTGATCTTCTAGAACGATTTACACTTTAACTGTTGATATACAGAACCAATGAACAATGCCTGTTATGTATTCATTATTATCTAAAATTTATAAAAAGCACAAAGCCAAACGTGAAGAGTATGTACGTAAGTAATGTACCTAATTATGTCCTTAAGCAGTTTAGTGATAAAAGAGACACGGTGAAAGAATAGAGTCGCAATATTTAAAGGAAATTTACGTTCGTGTTTTAAATGGCATATCGAGCAACTGAAAGCAAAATTATAATTCTCTTGATGTTATGAAATTGCAAATATGTCAGCACTTGTCTGAGATTCCCATCTAAACCATTTACTATCTCTAGAATAATGACCCTACTAATCCTTTGTGTAACAACTTTATATGACACAACCACTAAGGTGAACCAAGAAAACTCAATTAAGCCTGAAATTAAAAAAATTGTGATTGGATCTATACAAAAAGTTAACCATATTACCATTATGTCATCTTTACGTATCCTGAAAATTGCGTCGAAATCCAGACATACCTTTTTCAGGCATATTGAAGGAAAAGCACGCAGATACACAGAGAAACAATCCAGAAACGTGGCATTCTTGGCAAAGAAATTAAAAACAAGATGGCTTCTATGACTCATAATGTATGTACTAATGTTCAACATTATGTTCCGCTGTCTCCGGTTGAACCAGATTGCGCACCAACAATCTGTTTTCTGATGTTCAGAGACAGATAAATTAAGATAGGAGAGACGGAAATGACAAATATCCTTAAAAACAGGAAAAATAGGTAAAGCCAGATAAGGATGGTCGTATAGTATGCAAAGTCAAAAGTGCGATATAAATATACGATCAAAGGTGTTAGGAAGTGGAGGTAAGCTCGAAGGAAAAATCTGAGAGCAAATTATTCCAATGACAAAACTGATAAAGGAAATTGATGATGCACGATGAACTAAAAGACACGTAGCTGACAAGAAATGGGCTCAAAAAGCAAAGGAAAGAAAAGACCAAAGAAGAAAAGACAGAAGAAGTTATTAAGCTATCATACACGAAAACAAGGACTTTGTAAGATACTATGTCCTAGGAATGTGTACTTGGCATAGCACATCCTGGCTTGGTGCATTTTCTTTAACAACAGGCTATCCATAGAAAGTCTATCACGTTATCTGAAAGTTTGAAGGCGCTATAATTGCCTATGGTTAAGTGAAACGCACTCGATGGGGAACACGAGGCAGTAACATGCCAAGAAGAATACCTACTGTTGAGAAAACACAAATATGATACGCGAGGAAAATTTCGATCACTTGTCTGCATATCGTGGTACTGCGACAATATATTAAATGCCATGGCTCATTATTTTGGTATGCTAAGGTGTCTGGTGATATTCTATAGTACTCCGTTTCTTCATGTAAATGAAAGAAAAGCTTTATTGATATGCAGATAAAATGTCCAGTCGTGGTTGGTCATTTAAAACCACAAAGTCGGAGTATCAACAATAAAAAGAAGACAAGGTTCTCCCTGAGTCAACTGCCGTTGTTTAGGACAATATATATGGTCAATATCGGAGTGGTGCAGATACCAGGGATACATAAGTGTTATTTCGGTCTTATCAAATACATGAGCTGTACTTACGGTTGATACCTTTAACACAGGGTATTACGTTAAACGTATTGATCATTCAAACCTATCATCAAAACAAAGAGGACGTAAAGTATAAACTTTTATGCCTAAAAACTAGTCTTTATGCCTTTTATCAAGTATTAACTTATATTAATTTATTTATCTATTTATCCGTATAATCAACTAATTCTCTTGTTCTGTGTAACAGGACAAGATTTCGCCGCTATGAGAAGGATTGCAGAGTAATGCGGAGATAACAAATTTCACTAGTAATTTCATCATATCACAGTTTCGTTCCTTACCGCTCCTATATCCATGTTCATGTTGCTTCCCACGTCCATACTTGTGTCTTGATTTAATTTGAGTATGAAACTAGCAATGTTTCTCTGTCAATTGTAGCTTTCTACAATGCCAGTGATCCAAAGGATAGAGTTTGTGCGGTTCACACTTCGTAAACAGAAAGCAGAAGACAAGCCACAATTATGAATTTCAGATGACCTACATAAAGCTGTCAAACTCTTCTATTCTCTCTTTCATCAGCCCTTCAACATTTGCCAGAGTGCCACACAATATATTCATACTTGTATGCAATCTCATAAACATTTACGAGGGTCCAGTAAAACGTATTCGACAGACAAGCACAAAGGCAATTAAAGTGAAGAGTGGTAATTTTTAACCTCAAATTACAACTTAAAAACATCTACAAGAATAATGGCAGCGTGATGTATGATTTCCAAAAGAAATCAATTCTGTAGCACAACAAAGTGTGAACTTGCCTTTTATACCGCGAGTCGTAAGCCACATAAATATTCTAGATGCCCTCGTACTAAATGATAAACAGTTGTATTGGGAAGTTCAATGAATGATCGATCAGCATCATCGTGGAAACACAGAAGACGTTTAACAGGAGATAGTGTTATGGAAATACAAAGAAAAGAAAGGTATCTCAATAAAGAGAAAACTGAAAACAGTATTGCACGCAAAAAAGAAGTACAGGTGGTAGGGCAGAGTGGGGTGGAGTTTTGAGGGAAAGAAACGTTCGATTGTTAATGGGAGGCACTTTTTCATGCATATAATTGGTCACGCATTAAGGGTATAACAGGTAGTCAAGTTGAATCATAAGACGTGATATGTACCTTCTGTTTTCTAAATTTAGCCAAGGAATCCGATTGACA
Source organism: Chironex yamaguchii (assembly GCA_024741275.1). Taxonomy (NCBI): domain Eukaryota; kingdom Metazoa; phylum Cnidaria; class Cubozoa; order Chirodropida; family Chirodropidae; genus Chironex; species Chironex yamaguchii. Next base: position 4,130 of record JANTCA010074819.1, read on the forward strand.
CCACGTTAATGGGAACATCACCATGAACTTCAACATGTGCTCTTAATTTTAACTACAATGACATCTAGGAGAACAATCAATAAGATACTCGATGGTTGGTTCGTGGATGCCAATGTACTTTGACAACCACAGCAGTTTTCCTGACTGTAATAGTCTGACAGCATGAATTGACTACTAATTAAATTGAGTAACTTTGACATGAAGAAGGTAATTTTCATTATTTATTAACATACAACTCGACATCAACCTTGGTAATTAAGGAAACCTGATTTGTTTAATCATTTTTTCCGTGCTTATTTTTGAGAGGTAACATTTACGGAAGAGGGAATCTCCGGACCTCTGACAACACACTCTCTGTAAGGACAGGAAATTTGGAAGAATTGGGAATTACATGTTACGCAGCATTGCAGCTTTGTATATAAATAGCCAAGAGGACTTTTAAGACTAACAATGATATCAACGATAAAATATGCAAGATAATATGGTATCACAACAGACGAATACGATAGACAATTAATGCATAGCAATAATGGGCATCTAAATCGTAAATTATAAGTGCTGTCTTAATTAGACGTTGAACATAACAAGTATAGTAGTGCATCTTTTTTGAGGTGAACTGGAGGTGACATTTTTACCCCGAAAGACTTACGGACGTTCTTGAAATGTTGAAACATAACTAAAATGTACTGAAGAGCAGCACCAGAGTACGAAATGCTTTAAAAATAAACAAAACACAGGACAAACATGTATAACTAGAATATGGATCGAATCAAGCCAATTAAAAGCAAGTGGGAAGCTTTCAAAGTTATATTTCTTAAGGGGGAATTATGAAGTTACGGAGACATTTAAACTTTCCAATAACGTAAAAACTGCCCGGAGGTGTCACCTAATCGGATACAACGCACTTTTAGATAAGTTTGAATGTTTTCTAGACAAACCAAAAACTGCATACCATGCCTTAGCAAAATGCTCCTCAAGATTCTACCCAGAAATTGACAAAATTCTCACCGTCTTCCTGACCTTACCCTTCAGCAATGTTTCTTGTAAGAGAGCATTATCAGGACTTCGGTGTCTTAAACTTGGACTGGAGTATCAATGTCACAAGACCAGCTGAGTGGCTTAGCGATGCTCATGATTCACGGGGGTGGGCGAATTTATGCCTTCTCCCCATGAAGTTTATGAAGAAAAAGTAACTGGAGAGAAAGAAATGAATGAAAGGCTCGTTATGTATATGTACATTTTAGATTGGACTCGAAGGTCATATTAATATTTTCTTGGTTGCGTTCAGCTTTCAGTTGACTCTGAAAATCTGCTAATTAGGTTGATGAAGGATGTGTAGTTATGTTAAATTATATTTATTGGTAGTTTGTGCTATTCAAATTTGAAAAAGGATTATTCTTTCTAAGATAGTATAGGATGGATGAAGTGATCAAGGCTGATGTAAAGCGTGATTATCGTACATAATTATCTCATGTGTATATTTTGGATTGGACTCGAAGTTCACATTAATATTTTTGATTGCGTTTAGCTTACAGTTAATTTTGAAAATCTGGTAGTTATCAATGAATGGTATGATGAGGAAGAATGTTATGTAGCGATGTTACGTTATAATTTACGGTTAGGTTATGCTATTTAATGTGAAAAGGGATTATTGTTTCCAACATAGGATAGCGTCGATGAAGTGAGCAAGGCTAATATAAAGGGTGATTCTCGCATATTTGTATGAAATCTGCAAACCTTAGTAAATAAACATGCTACGAGTTTAAACACCTAGGAATACAATAATCTTTTGATCTGCATGCTTTCTATGATCTGGTCAAATTCAAGGCTGTTTAAACAACAGAGTAATTCACGAGATATCAATTCTTTTCACGTATAAATGGGAATTTTTGGTGACATAATGGGTGGAGTCCTTAAAACGTTTCCCAACTGCCCCCCACTGAAAATATCCTGTGTGCACCCATGGTAGCTTCCTGGCATTAATGTGGAAACTCAAATGTTTTAGTTGACTTTGCTCTGCTTCCATATAATGATCAACAAATGTTTGATTTTTTTTCGATAAATTTTGCTTTGTTCATAACTTACAAACTGCTACTTCAACCTTGATTTTACATTCTTGACTTGGCTGGTTTTGGTTTTGACAGACCCTAGATGGAAGTTATCACCTAATCTTTGGAATGTCACACTGAAAATACTCAAAAGACACGGAAAGAGTTACACAACAGCAAAATTGCCTGATAGACATAGAGTTCCAATGGAGAAATGGTATTTTTCTCTCAATACCATGTATTTTTGTCTGAATACCAGCCAAAGTACTTTAAGGTTTATTAAGGTTCCTGCGATAACTTAAGGTGTGATTGTTACCCTTTGAAGTGTAGAAAACATATTTTATCGATATTTGTCGTTATCTCCAAATACTCGGACAGTTTTCGATTTTCTTTCCAAGTCTTAAAGGACGCAATGTAAAGAAATGTTTTATTGCATTTTCTGTCCTTTCCCGGTGCACGATATTGATAAGACGATATTACTTTTAAGGGAGGAGCTAAACTTGTCATTGAAAAAATGTTATGCTTATTTTCATTTGGAGTGAAGAGACAACACTATCCAAAGTCTTGTGACATCATTAGGAAGCTGTGTCAGTAAATGCATGTAAATGAGGGTAATATTGTACCGATCATCGATGGCAATTGTAGTGAGAATGGTTTGATGAGACAGTCTGTGTCTGTTGTGGATCTCTTTGAGTTGCATATAATGTTTAAAGCCATACGGCCTTGAAAATGGCTCTGAAAAGTCGCTCCAGATTGTAGATAAATACGTCTATCGTTTCAACATTCCCATCTTCCCGTGGTTTCTTCTCTTTCCTCTTTCTTCTGGTTCCAGCTACTCGTCTTCCGACACCTGCTCTTCCAACCCTCGTGTCATTTGCTATGACCAAAACCTTTCAACGTCTACCATGAAATGTGTCACTAGTGCTTCTTGACTAAATAAAGCAGTAATCTGGATACGTTCTGCACCGAAAACCATACGATTTCAACAACCTTCCATACTATTGTAATGTTATGATTTATGAAAGCATAAGTTAGCATAATTTAGTACACCTGATACAAACTTAGAACCATGTGATTTATACATACAATTGATTCTACTAAGGGTTCGGTTATGTTCTCGCACCGTATGATTTTATCTGTGCAATACCTGCAATGCAGAACATAATATCTATTACCGGTTGCTTCCTCAAGTTTTATCTCTTAGTTTTCATACAACTAAGTTCTAACCCATACCTTTCGCCAGCCTCTTGGTTTGTCATTTTGCGATATTGTTTAAACTGCGTGAACTCATGGCCAGAGACAGTAGCTCTGTCGTGAAGCAACTATCAAATCACAACATCATCACTTTACTTCTAAGAAACAAACCATTGCTCCCCTACTGCTCTCTAATATTTACTAAAATGTTTTAGTATGCAAGACCGTTATTTGATAGACATTATTGCTAAACTCATTACAGTTCAAAGACTCTTATTATCATTCATAAACAGGTTTCTACAAAGGGAACTAGGGGAGCGCATAATCCAGCACTTAGAGGGGATGATACATGAGATTCTTACAAGAATATAGTTAAATTGTTACCAGTAGTCTGAACTTCGAAGTGCTTCATCACAAAACGTTTCCCTAAAGTGAAGTCCTTGGCACCCTATGTTAGCCCGATGCACACCTCTTGCACTGTCATGCTTGTGACAATGAATAGACAAAATTGTCCAGAAGAAAGGGCAGACAGGGCAATGAACCTGTGTCAACGCCCAGAAAACTACCGTAAAAAGTTCGCTTTCCTTCAACATATGTTGTAATAAACTCACTCAGGAGAAGCTGCGCCATCAAAGAGTGGTCCCGAAGACCGTTTATATTCTCGGCAGCCCTTTGTCTAAGTTTAGCAAGATCGATGCCTAAGCATATTCATGTGCCTTTTTTATTGTTTTAGATAACTGTCGTCGGTTCCAGTTTCTGACATTGGATCTGAGGAAATTTTCGATTTAATTATTCACTCAGAAAGATTGCTTCGATTACTGTACGTGCCACAAACCCGCCCAAATTGTATGAATGGACGGCGGCAGGAATTTAGTACCTAATACTAAAGTATTTACTTCATATTGAATTGCAATCCATCGGGTGTCTGGGCGAAACAAATTAAACCTTGCCGATTGAAATGTTTGCCCTGCTGTGTCCCAAACACCGGGGTCTCTTCTGTCGGATCACCAGATTAACACACGCACAAATATTTGCTGCATAGTATACCTCGTATATTAACATAACAGGGCAAAGAATGCAATGTCATAGGGAACATAGCTCCAGTTCTAATGCTCATCATCATCTTTTTGATAACTCTAAGGATAGCACCCACCTAAACTCCTAGAACAAGTGATAAATTAGTGCTAAATCATAGTCAAAAATACTCACGATGATTGCGTCTATCTGCGTGATCTGCCACTTAATATAAAGCTAACCGGTAATCTCTTAAGGAAGAGGCTTAGCCAAAGCTGTACCTTCTTTTGACATGCATGTCTAACCTCTAATCAACTTACCTTTAATGTCACACGTCCGTAACTTCCTGCAACCAAACCATTCTTACTTAAAGTAATCACAGTGTTATTAAATTTCAAGCTATAACGTTCAACATTCAAGGATAATCTGGTTCTGATTTAAGTTTAAATCAACCAGCAAACATTTCTACCTTTTTTCATTCATACTGGCATGTAAAGATCAAGGTTCCTTGTTTCACTCTCTTTCTTCTTTCCCTAACCTCTCACCCGTTTTAATTCAAAAGCAGATTTATATTCTTCCACACAACTCTCTTCGACATGCGTGAGCATTTTGGTGAGGAATATTGTTAAACATGTTCTCGTCAGCAGAAAGAAATATGTCTTAAAACTTAAACTATGCTATTATCGATGCAGTTTTGCCAAGAGAGCCAAATCGTTTTTACAAAAAAATCAAAACAGAAAAGTTGCTACTTTACCGCGCTTTGGAGAGGTAGACGAAACAGCTTTGAATTTTCCCTGCAATTCATCACAGTGGTGATAGATTATGTGGGTCGAAAATTCGTATGAGTTGCATGGCTATGGACTAGACAATTAAGTTGCAACTTGTATGTTTTTTATATAAACTAGCTACATTGCAATCCAATGGTTGAGATTATTTATGTAACTGACAATTGCCTTAGTGTTGATTACCTTTGTTAAGTTTGCATATTTTTCGTGACTCTGTAGTCTATCTTGAAGTTGCATAACATGGTACCAGAAATCTCTTGTTCATTTTACTATTTCAGCTTTGAAATCCATACCAAATCCTGTTAGCTACGCAGATATTTCTAAACTCTTCAGTTCTTCTGTGATAAATAGGGGTGGTTTTAGTTTCATCCTCTCAGTCATCATCCTTCAGTTCATCCTCTCCACAATTTAATTTCTTGCATTTTAGAAATGACCGTTGATGTCGAGTAAGAAGTGTATAATGATTCTCTATGCAAACTTGCAAGAGTGCCATCAGTTAGTAAAACAGTAGCAAGGCAGCGTACGGCAATCGAACTTTTAGTTCCTCATACTCAGCACTCTTGCCAATTTTGACAAGTCATAACTGATTTCACTAGGATATTGAGAGCTTCAGATGTTGTCAACTATACCATAATTTAGTATTTAACAAAAGAAATTACTAAGCACTTTGCACTTACTTACTTCGGTAGAGAATAATTCAGAAGGTATAAATTATTACTTCGAAATCATAAAAACCTTAAGATGTTCAAACAAACGTTGCCTACAAAGATACATCATTAATTTTAGCAATACAGAGAAATAATTGGAGTGTGTACTTTTTCATCATTTCCTTTTACTTCTGGCTCCGAAAGAAGTCAGTTAAGTTTCCAGTTGCTGCATGAACCACATTTTCCTGAAAAAGTCCCAATCCCATGCTATAAAGTAAGTTTAAGCACAAGAGACATGCATCTACGTTAAGCATAATTTCATTTTCATAATTAGAAGTAGGATACAGGACTTCTTTATTAGAAGTCGCCATCCAATCAGCTCAAAGAACTATAAGCAGCAAAGTTATGGCTCCTGTACATTGAAGTACGGTAACTATCTCAACAATTGGTTAAGGCATACCCTCTCAATTCTAGTAACTTAACAGTTGGAGCAAGTACATGTGTTTTTTTAAAGAGGAGGACAAGAGAAATTGTATATCTTGAATTACAGACTCGACTATAAGCAAAGCTTTTTGTTTATACTCAACTAACGGTTCAGTTTCGCTGACAATTTCTGTACCAAACGAAAGGTAACTACGATACGCAGAATGAAATCTACATGTTTGCTGTGGTTAGGAGAGGGAGCAATATTCTCTCTGTTTGCTGGATTGTACGTTAATACGCTCTTCCTATGAAATTATCTTCCACGTTTATTCTTCTGTAGCGGTAAAGTGAATGTACTGTGGTGCCTGGATTAGACACTTACGGTGATGGATGACCGTTGTCTGAATGGAGATTAAATGATACTATTTCAAAGGAAAAAAGAAACCCTTTCTAATCAACCTAGGAATGTTTTTAAGGAATATTTGATCGACTAAGTGTCAAAGGACTCCACGGAAACTCCAAGGAATGGAATTAACGTTGACATGGCTGGAATGGTGTGCAAAGGCAGGTACTCATGGCATGCTATATTATGATAAGTTACCTTGACTATGCATTCGGTTACGAAGTCCGATATCTGGTTACCAAGCCCAGTCTAAAATCTTCACGAAATGAAGCAGTCTTTCTGTAATCTAGGTGGGTATTAAATGCTGTCAAAAGTACACCTCTTACTCGAATGGTCATGTTTCAACACAGGTACTCTGAGGCTGTTACGACTGTAAACATGGACAAGATGGCGGAAACATTTAATGATAACGAGACAATAAAACACCTGCATAAATGCTGTTGATTCTTTCGGAAGAGAAGTGGCCACTAATAGTTCAAGATCAGCTGAACTAGAGCAGCCTTCAACAGTACATAATATGTGTAATATTATAACATACCGAACTATGTGCTCGACTTTTTTCCTTTACTATGTGTGTAAAGTTATTGTGATACAGCATCGTCGTCGCTCCAGAAAATTAAGTGACTCGCATCAGTCTTAAATGCTCTGTGCCACATATCGCTAACTACAAAGAATTCTCAGCATTACCGACCAAGATCAACCCGTCTCATGTAAGTGACGAGAGATTGTTTCCTTAGGCCATACCAGGTGTACAAATACTCAATTTCTGTTAAAGAGCTAAGGACGTCGTACTTAATAATGATGACAAACATAAAACAGCATAGTGAAAGAGCTTTAGGATACCACATAAATTACCTGTGGGAGTACTAATGAGGTGAGATAAATAAACAACATTTTCTTCAGAACAATAACCGAAATCATAAACTAGTAAATTAATGCCGAAGATGTGGTTCGACTATTTAGCCTATTTAATATCTTGTGCATAAGAAAACATGAGAAAAATGTTCAACCATGGGACTGAGTAGACCAAGGCAGGGCATGTCCTGTTTGACTGGGCTGTGGATTATACCAGGCTCTAAATCTGTCATTAGACTTCAAAGACCAAAAGTAAACTCCTTATACACGACGCTAGAAGTTTGTAAAAATCAAACAAAAAGCAGAATATTTTACCTTGGCCTCAATAATACAATGCTATTTGTTTATCAAATAGTTTCCTCCATGTGGTTATGAATGTATCTGATCGTATCACTGTTATCCTGTTAGAAATTGATGTCATATGCTTCATGATACAATGGCGTTGTTTACAAACTGTAGGTTGATTAAAGCAAGATATTGCTTTTCCTTTTCTCCCCTTTGAGAGAATGGATCACACTATTTTCTACAATCAACCGATTAAAGCAAATGATATCAAAATATAGACAATTATGAGTCTTGCTAACGGTGATCGTTTTGAAAACAAGCATAGTTCTTATGCATGCCTGTGAAAGGTATATTAAATTTCAAAGTCTTATTTTCCCAAGGAACTCACATTGTCATCATATTTTGCTTAATTGTTTAGACAGAGTTTACGTACTTCTGAATTTTATCACAACTACATTCTTCTAGGATGTCTAGTTCTGAGTTTCCTGTCTTGTCCCATCCATTCCAACGATCTATTTGAATTTTACGCTACATTAATGCATTATGACAATCACAATTTATCTTCTTTTGCTGTAAATTAAAGCTGTAAGCAACTATACGTTTTTAACAATAGTTTCCGACTTGCAATACATCAATTCACCAGGCGTTGTTGAAACCAAATGCTTCTGTTAAATTATACTTTACCGATTTCACATTTTCCTAACATGAATGTGAAATTGAGGAAATAAAGCAACAATGCTGTATGCATACTCTTGGTATTACATGCATATATAAATCATCTCAGGTCAACCTCGTCTGGCTTAGATGCTAATTCGGAGATTTTATTCAATATACTGAGTGATGGGAATATTTATCAACCCACGACGTATCTTTGTGAAAACATCAAGAACCAAGTTTTACTGAGAAGGAATTGTTTGTGTTTATTTGCTGATAGTTCAAAACATTTCTGATTACCTATCTATCTATCCTTCTGTCTGTCTCTTTATCTGAACATCTTAAAGAAGAAGGAAGTGAAAGTTAAATGGAAGGGTCTAAAGTAAATCATAATAAGTCGCACATATATTAAAGTCTCGTTTCCTGAGAATAAAATAAAACTGCCTACCTATGCAACCTATTTAATTCCTTTTTGTGTATTCATCTGTCTGTCCATCTGTTTTTCTATCTATCTGTCCGTCTATCTGTCGGTCTATCTGTCTGTCTGCTTTTCTATCATAGCCAAAAAAGTAAGTGAAGATGAAATAAAAGGATTGAAAAACGAAGTGTAATAGGTTATATATATTTTAACGAGTGGTTACGTGAAAATGAAACAAAACTGTCCGTTAAGTAGTTCTTGAAGACGTTAGACCAATCTTTTACAAGAAGTACTGGACCCTATCAAATAACAAATTACTGTAATAAAACAGTCAAACCTTATCTCGACGCACAGCAGTAGACAGTCCACTAATAACTTTACTTGCAGACGATCGTTCGATTGTTGGGGTTACACTTTGCAACATATCTTGTCAAATGAGCCTTGCCAAATTCAATGAAAGTAAAGTTTTGTTATGTTCAGTAGCTTTTGCTGAACGTCTTAGATTTAATCCATGCGTATATCACGTTTTTCAGCTACCAGAGTTTTACTGTTTACTGACAGCGACCAAAAGCTATCATTTTACATTTCTCTTCGTAAAATCACCTTGAGGTGTCAAAGATGTTTTTTCATGGACATTAGGATTACACATTCATGATGAAACTACTTCAATATGATGAGGTTGCTATTTCTGAGCCTTTTACGTATTACTATGTTTCTAAGAGTTTCTCAAATGCGTTAAGTTACTGTAAAATAACTACAATCATACCTGCAAATCAAGAAATGTTCCACTATGAACCCAAAGTATTATTGTACGTGATAATAGTTGCAGAAGGTATTAGCAGTGAAATATATCAGAAATTTGAGACAAATATGTATGCTTTCCTGACCATCTTTTATCCTTTCCTTTTTGTGCTATAATTTCTTTGTTATTCCAATTATGGACATGTATACAATACAAATGAAGCCGCGTATCAGTTGCCACCTTAATCCTGAGGTAGTATCCATTGTTTACATGTGTGTATCATAATGTTTCGCTTTTGTCACTTAAGTGTTCAAAAGATTGTAAAATGGAAAGAAAAAATTGGCGATTCTCGAATTCCTTTTTAAGACTCTGTTTGAGACTGCCTGGAAAGAACAAAGTGCTAGGGTGCTAATATGCAACGAAAATAATAATCTATTAACAATAATGAAAGCAAAGTAAAAATGTAATTGATTGATTCCATAGGGTTCTTCTGTCATATCATTTACCAATAAATACTAAAAATGATGATGGTACATATCAGATCTGAATCGCTCAAGAAATAATGCACAAATTAATTCATACGAAATTATACAAACACTGGCGATCCATGAAGCATAAGAACATTTTCAAAGAGGACAGAATGAAAACTCAAGTCAATTTAAGTTACATAGCCCGGTAGGAAAAGCGTCCGGTTTGCGGTTGAGAGATCTTGAATCAAAGCTTGGGTGGTAAACATAATAACTTTACTTATGTTCCTTACACAAATTCTTCGTGCACACCTCTGTTTGAATTGTCTCCTTTTAAGGCGAGAATAATTTTCATCTACCAGAAATATTACAACTACTGGCAGCTAATTTTGGCAACAGAAAATTCAGAGGTAAAGAGCGACTTTTGCAACTTATTTACATGGTTTTAATTTTTGAGTGCCATTTTTTGACGGTATTTTGCGATAAAGGTAAAGTTTTAACACTTACATTCAACAGAACATCAAAATTCAAACTATTGTTAGAGTTAACTTTAAATTCAGATGATATGTTCTTTGCACTTGTTTAACACTTGTGCATAGAACACTTTGTATTTGTTCAAAATTCAGAACTTTGGGAAATAAAATCTATTCTTCCTAAAAACGAGTATCCAAAGGATGATGTTTCTAGGATTTTCTAAGAAACACTGAGATTTCAGCCGAAAAAACCTTTTGGCCTCAAAAATGGCCCGTCTAGTCAAAACTTTCTTTGTTAGGCAATATTTCAAACCGCATAGAAACGCAGATTATAAAAGCTGTAGTGGAGTGTTTCTCTGCTTTCAATCCCAGAATTGTTTTCACGACTAGGATGATCTTGCCATCCACTCACAAGGATTCCGTACCTACTACACAAAAAGGATTAGTATGTTATGAATTTCTGTGCCAATGTGATATTCGGTATTATGTCTCATTTCTCAACAACATGTTCTAGCCAATGTACGCTAGTAGTAGAAAAAGTGGGGATTCTACCACGGGCGTGGTCCCTGCATTGGGAGGGCACCAATCAGAGAAGAGCTCTTTTGTTTGTAGA
>JANTCA010074830.1:0-11598 GCA_024741275.1 Chironex yamaguchii
CAGCAGGTATTCGCTGTTTACCAAAAATTTTCTCGTTACCAGAGGGTATAGGTAGCTAAATATCATAGTCATACAAAATTCGGAGAGATGTTACCCTTGCCGTATTTTCCGCCTGGTCTAAAATGCAAAGTTCCGTATTTATAGCTGACAATTGTTAACGTAGAGTTTTTGAAAATTTTCACTTTGTAGAAAAATGGGGGTAATTTCCCCCTGCCCCCCCCCGGCGACCACAGTCGTAGGTCTTGTGTAGCAGTAGCAAATTTGCTAGTCGGTGATGGCTCGTGACTGATCTTCTCTAGCAACATGTTCATCGAACAGTATTCAATTTGCAGGCTGACAATTTTAAGTTTGTGTATTACTCATCACTGTCCACTAATGCGTCATCTCCTGTTGTGATGTAGATCGTTTCAGACAGTTATTAGTATTTTTTTTCTTTTCAGAATTGTTATTTATTGCAAAGCATCTATGTCTTTCAAGGTGAACTGTAATTATTTTGCCAAGGTGTGAATCAATCTGGACGTTTTTTCTAACAAAAAACCCAACATGGGTAAAGATAAAATATCAATTAGAACGATACATTACTTTCATCAAAACGACAAAAAACGGTTGTATTAGATGTAAGGAGGGAGTACAAAAGTTGTAATTGCAAGGAGAGCTTGGAACTGCTATGCAAGTGAAAAACCAAACTTTAAAACGGGTGTTCCACTAGGCTGAATTGTTAGCACACTCTTATTCGCTATGCCGATCTTGAGATCGTTGTCAATCGTCCTGTCCGTCGTACTTTTTTCCCACTTGAATGTCGTGTAAACACTGTAATGTTTAAGTAAGCATACAGCTTTCATAAAAAGTAAAGTTTAAGTATAACTATTACCTGTCGCTCATTACACGACTGTCAGAATTGTTATGCAGTAGTGCAAAGTGCTTCGTCCATCCGTTTCTTTCTAGAAGTTAGGGTTCTTTGTTGACACCAACTCTATTATTGTGAGAACTTTGGAATTCATTTGAGGTTGGGATAGGTATAAACTTGCCGAAGTGTTTGCTTGGTACTGGTGCATATTTCCAAAAGTACTTCTCTGGTATGGGTAGTTTTACCTAAGGACTATTGTAGTATTTCAAATTTATTACCTTATAATGGCATTTTTCCCAGAAAATTATTGGGAAATTTTTTTGCAAAGGTGTAGCTTAAAAATAGATGAAGTTTTGCAAAGTGTTATTTAAGAATGTGTTCAGTATTTTAAAGCTATCTATCTCTAGGTTTTGAAAGAGTGACCTAGACAAAGAAACCTGTCGAGAGAGACCTTTGTAGCATTTTTATAATCAACGAACGGCAAACCTGTTAGTTTGTGTTCAATCTGTGAGATATAGGTTACAGATTTTGTTCAAGAGACTTATTTGCTTTGATACCGGAGAAGATATATGCATGTCTTCAGTAGAACATTGCAATAATCATCGTATAAAGATATATTACCCTAGCTTATGCCCTAAACAAGTGTGATACAGGGTCTGTAGTTCCTTACATCTCAGACTTTTTCCCTAGTAGACGATTCGTGCTTGTTTCTCGGTGTTACTTGTTAGCCATTTTTGTTTTAAACGTAAAGATGGAAGATATACGCAAGAGATAAGTGGTACTGTAGAGCATCTGCCAAAGAGTTAGAGAGCCGAGCATCCTAAAAACATCTCCTAATTTTGTTTTCTGTTTTGGGGGATTTGAGATGGTCGACGAAAGTTGAAGACAACATGAATGCACATTTTAGTTAAGTGCAACCACATTTAAGTTAGTGCTAGGTGCCACTCTTATCCCTTGGTCAACTCTTTGACTTCTTCTCCCAGTTCACGGTACTCTTACATCTGGAATTGGAGAATGACTTACAAAAAATGTAGTGCCATGGATAATGTGGACAAAAAAATATGAAATATGTAAGTTGACCACTCTTTTGAAGCAGAAAACGATGGATCCGAGAATTTTCGACCTACAGCGTATAGTCATGCTACAGAACCGAGAATTCGAGTCCGGAATTGTCTAGTACCCTTGGTTGATTGTGATATGTTTGTCGTATTATATTATGCAATTCATCATCACAATGCCATCAGTAAAGTAGAGTATAAGATACAGTTTACTTCTATATAACCGTGACAGTCCGGCTCATTTTGTCAACGCTTTCACATCCTGCCCTGCAGTAAACCACGGAACATCTGCTTTGATTTGATGTTAGTTACCGTAAGATCACGCGATCTGATCAATGACAAGCTCCCTTGGCTAGATACCATGTTTTCAAGGTATTATTGATCGTATGGCTGTGGATTGATGGTTTTGTGCGAACAATACATGATAGGATTCTCTGATCCAACCCCAATTGTCACGTGGTTCAGTGTCAAAGCAACCTCATCTCCAGTGTGCCACATGTCTATGATCATGCTAACGACTATATTTCAATGTTTATAGACTGTCTTAAGAAAGAACGCATTTCCAATGTGAAGCTATGTATGTCACATTTACGAAGTGCTTAGAACAAATACGTATTGGTTGTGATCGTTTTGTATCGCACAGTATTCTCTGTGATGTTTGTTGAATTATCCCATACGAAAAACATTGATTCATGTAGAGAGCTTTTGGTGTCACAATGCTTACTCTTATTAAACAGAAAGGAAAGAAATGAATGTGGATTTAGACATGTAATGATTTATAATCTGATCATATCCTGTTGACATGAGTCTCCCTTTATTCAAATGATTAAAAAAAGTGAACGTAGTTGATTATCAATGACTAATTTTTTATTTTTGAGTTGAATTGTGAATCAAGCTGCAAGAGTATTGTGAATTAGGCAGCAGAAATATTGTGAATTAAAACTCAAGAATACTCTGCAGTAAGAACAGCAGTATTTCATACGTGATCGGTCGGTATTTGTATGTTTTTCTGTTTTGAAGGATGCATTAAAGAGGCAAACTGATTTAATCCTTTTTAATTAAATAAGTAAAATGTCGTCATCAATTATAAAATATTTTCTAAGACCAAAACACACCAAGACCATTCTTAGTCCTATTATTGCATCCAAAAATACATCTGGGTCATATTTTAATGGGATTTTCTCTATCCCTGAACACACCCTTTTTTATCCTGTTTACCATGTGCATTAATGGCACGGAAAGGTTTTGATTTAATGCATTAACATACACGTTGCTTTTTCGTCGCCTCGCCCCTTGTGCGATCCCATTAGTCAGATAAGGTAGTACAGTGAGAAGTTCCTTTAGCATTTCAGTACGTGGACATATGCTAAGAATAAATGTTCTTTTATTAAACTGGAGGATTTGTAAAAGTGCCTTAGAAGCTCATGCATGTCCCCTGTAGAGCTATATGATGTGTGTCGAGAACCATTTTGCTAATTTTCACATGCATCAAGGATTTATGAACTCCATCACCCATGTAGGATTGAAAAATGCATTTTCCTTCACCCAATGTAACTTTCAGCATCAACAGATATTATCAGATGTCATTGGCAGTATTCAGTGCTACGTCAACTGATGAGACTCAAAAGGGGGAAGGAGTTTGGCCAGCTTATATGCACTCTAACATGAAGGTGAGCAAGAAAGATTAATGAAACGACATATCTCAGATCTGGATTTCATGATAATAAGATTAAGATTAGTTCAACGAAGCAATGTTTTTAATCATAGGACTTTCAGTCTGAAACTGCTCTCGGACATGTTAACTGTTGGGCCTATTAGCGTTAGTATAAGATATCTTTCTTCTTAACCAAAGCCTGTTGATAGAGCTCTCCTGGTTTAATACATCGACCCGTCTAGTATAAACATGGACAACATATATTGGCTTCAGAGAACAGAAAAGATCACGGTGGAAAGAATAGTTCGTATATTTTCATGAGTAAGCAGCTTCCTCGTACGTTAAGGTTTTGCGTTATATTTAAACAAAAGTGCTAAGATGACGTAGTAGCACGGCACTCCTTTTCGTGTATGTTATGTCGCAAGTTCAATTCGAGTATTGTTGCCTTAGCTGCCTTTTTGTGGTTACAAAACTTGGAATTCGCCTTTAAAATTTTCTCCATTTCGCTGAAAACATACTTGAAGCTTTTTTTGTCTGACACACTTCAGAATATGAATCGTCAGAAGGAAAAATATTGATATATGGCAACAATATATGTTGTAGTAGTATATCTTCTCCTTATTTAGCTTTTCTCCTTTTGGTGTAGCGTTTATCTTTGTTGTCTTGCAACCCTTATGAAAACTCGATACACTCTAGAGCAGTACTGAACACCATGAGATGGTAGTGGCAAGATTTGTTCAACAATATGTGTAAATCATCTTAAACATCTAAGTCCCTGGGCAGAAACTGTCTGTGGGAAACTACATGAGACTATAAGGTGAAACCAAGTTGCCATGATAAGCTGCGTTGCTGGTTATATCCAGTTGCGCGATCTGTGAAGGCAAAAGGAATCTTGACTGAGACGATTTACTGCACAAGAACTGCTACCGACATAAAACTTATCCGCCGTAACTAAGCTATGTAACTAGGTGGGAAATTGGTCGCTTAGTAAACTGATGACGCCGTAGTTTTTGACATTTGGTCGTACATTTTTAATGTCAGTTAATGAGGATGATTGTAAATATCACTGCCTACCAAGGAGGATGTTACTATGGTTTTTACTATCGGTGATCGTTAGAAGTTTAGGGGTTAGTAACCTAAGATGTTGCTGAATTAGCAGAAATTGATCTGTCGAACATCATTTTTCTCGTAAATATAAACTGATTGGTCAAATAATGGTCATTGGGAGAATGGAACTAGTAAGGTCTTCGAAAGAGGTGAGATGTTTTGTAGGCCACATTATGGAGTGGTTTTTTGAAATGCAGAAATTGGAGTCGCCGCTTTCAATCGATGAGGGGCTTTTACGAACATAAGAAAAGAGGGCAAACCTTGATAGCCTACTTGAATGATTACACTTGCCAACATTTGGAGGAAGGGAGAGAGGCTCAATTACTAAACTGGGGGAAGGGTGTTTGGGAACCTAAAGGGTTTGAATAAATTGTAACCCTACAAAAGAAACAAGTCCAGCATTATAGGATGCCAAATAGTACACCTCTGTGTTACAATCTTGACTGAATGAATACACATACTCATTTCACTCCGCTAAAAAGTTATCAGTATCGGTTTGCTGCACAATTTAATTTACAATAGCATTTGCATCTTTTTCATGCGTCTTTTGATACAGTGTCTTCAAAGTCGGTTTAACCCAAATAATTGTGGGGTTTTTTTGTATCGACTGAGTTCTTTTTATTAAGCTATTGTTGTAATAGCTTCACTTTCAAGCGAGGCAAACTTTTAACTTTTTTAACTTAAATGTTTCTTTGGACGAAAATTTTGATCAAATGTACTCTAGTTATTGGCTTTACAAGTGCCCATTGTCTTGCGTTTTTGAGTAATATTCGTGTACAAGAGCTGCAAAAATGGTGCTTACTGCAATATGATTTGAACCGTCATTGTTTTATTTTGCCGCGAAAGACTTACAGGTCATTTCGGTAGTTGAGTTGCATATTCGTTGCAGCAAAACAGAAAACAACAGACTAAGCCTCTCTTTAAGATTAATAATCAGTAACTGGTCAATGTTCATTGTTGATAGTATAGACTATTACGGCTTTAACTGTTACAAATCCCTTGAACGTTAACAGCGCTAGTCCTGTGAATGAAATAATAGACAGTATGCTCTTGGTTCGTCGAGGTCACCCTTGGTACTCAGACATCTGATAATTAAAAAAAGATAGCAGCACGATAAGACATCACGGTTTTAAAGATATTTCTTAGTGTTTATTTTGCTGAGTGTTATGTTATTTCACAGAGACCTTCGCGTGGGTTCTTCGTTGGCATTTTGTGTTATTTCCAGCCATTATGGAGTAGTTCTTCATGTTTTTGCGTTTTAAACACGTAAACCAGTGAAAAATGTTGTCATGATTCGTGTAAAGAGTCCTGTTAGGAACTGATATCTAGAAATAGATTCTGTTACGTCTTTTCTTTTGATTTCATTTCCAAAGGAAGTTTTGGACGACTAAGTTGTATCAAGTTTAAAAGATTGAGTGTACAGGGCGGGATAGATTTTTTATTTGCCTACGAAGTATGCAGCGTGTTGTTTAGTAACACTACCCGTCCACATGGCCCGATTTACTTAAGCTTTCAATAACCGTGCCTTGATCAATATTTAATGCACCTTACCCCGGCTAGTTAGAGTGCAAAAACATTGGCTTGTTATAGAATGATGATTGTCTATGCGACATCGGCATTTTGTTAATTCATCAAGTTTTGTCTTTGTAGCACTTACAAATCTACAATTTAGTTTTTTTTATTGTTTACACCACTGAAACAAAAGCTAGATACCGCTAACGAGCTGAAGGAGGGTACTGTCTTGACTCGTGTGTAAATTTTATCCACACAGCAACCAAATCGTGACTGTCAGGCTGGATAATTAATCCCGTTAAGTAAATTTGTTGAAGAGTGCACCAGGAATCAGAGAACGACCGGGGATAATGTATTCATGTCGTCTGACAGTATACTTGTAGAACATTTCCAGTCTGCATGCAAGGAGCTAAGTTTTTATAAACTAGAAGTAAACTTGTACTTTTCTTGTTGGGACTTGAATTCAAGTTTTGACCACAGGTAAGTTTTCTGTTTACTTTTGCAACAAGATTGGATCGTTGTCTTTAGTTTTATTAGTGTTAAGAAAAATCGTGCAAGTTGAAGTCCAATTAATTGTGGTAGCTATAGTCAGTTCTTAAGCCAGATAACTACCTATTTGAGAGCATACGTCGCTAAATGGACATCGTTGGGCGACACTCCAGTGATCATTGCTAAGTTGAGTCAAGTTTGTCTTTTAAAGGCGTCTGGAAACAAAACAAAAGTACTTTTATCACCCACAGGAGTCATGTAAGTCACTAGAATTAAACTTTAGTTTTTCGATGTTGACTTTAGTTACGAAACTCTTTTCAAGTATATGTTTCTTACTGTACTTGTTAATTGTGTAATCATGTGAACATTAACAGCTGATTTCAAGTTTTTCCTTGATTGTGTACAGTTGTGGACATAGACCTATAACGTTTAAGATGTACGAGAAGCATAGGTCATTAATTTACTAACTTCTCGTCACTTGGTACGTTAACTTAATATTATTTTTGGTTTTTTCCTCTTTTAATTGTGTGTTATCAAAACATTTCTTTCTGTCGCCGTTGAAAGCGTTTTGTTTTAAAAGGATCCATCTGGCATCCATGTAGCCGGGTTATCGTTCTTGTTCTACAATGATTTTGTTTTAAATCCACATGGGTACCAAGCGTTTAAAAGTTTGTAATAACGAAGTGGGGCTAATTACAATATACTCCTGTTGCTAAGGGAAACGGTCTACTGGAACAATGAAATAGTCAAGGGCAATCGAATAGACGCGTGGATATAGACGGGGTGTCTTTGTGTGATCGATAGTATACGTTTTCTATATCTGACGCGTAAAGACCTGAATTTACTATTATAATGTAAGTTTATAATTAAACAAACAGGCTTATGTCTCAGATTGGCGATTGCATTGTTGTAGGAAATGTGTTTGACAGTTTTAATCACTGATTTAGTTGTCGGTATACCAATCTCCAGCAGTTGGTTCTTCAGCAGAATTTTGACCTGCCACCCAAGTAACGATTTGAACTTTTTCAATCTTGCTACCGATTGGTATACATTGTAATATAGTAGCCAACTTGGAGTTAGGACGACAGATTAGTTTTCCAACTGGGCGCTAAAACATCTATAAAGTGGGAAGGAATGGGCGTTGCGTTGACTTTTGCCTTTACTCGGATGTAGTTTTATTTATTCAGAGCCTTTAATTATTAGTTCTACTTTGTAGATTACAATTAATATCATTATTTTTTTAAACGGAAAAGTAAACTAGTACCCCCATTTAACTTCTGTAACTCCTTTACGGACCAAGCAGAGTAAGAAGTCGTGCTATTCAGTTCTGTACAAAGTATTGAAAACGGTGTAAACATTACGATTCCACTTCCAACACGCATTATTTTAAACTTTGTCGCATAGCGAAGATAATTTTGGATGGAGACTCGCAGATATGTCATATTTCTCTCGATATGGGCGGTAGAAAAGTTTCTGTATTTGTTTGACATAAACTCTATGACACTGTATGTCACTCGTGTATTAATCAAAACTTGAATATAGGACTCGATAAATCTTTGTGTGTTTAGCATCAATATAACACTCATGGTCAAACTTCGTGGAAAAAGTTTTGTTATTTCTAAAATATTTATTATCACCAAAGTTTATCTTCTACCTCGAACCTTTTAGGGAAGAAATCACTTTAACAACCCATTGGATCAATTGACTGGGTACTTCCTTAAAAAGTTTTTTGTTAATCGTACGGAGTTATACTTTACTTGTCACTTACAAAATGGACACTGTTAATTGAAATTCACAGGATAAATGATTTTCTGGCTATATATAAGGATTTTTACTATTGAAATAATGAAAATGAGTTTTATCTTTTACTTGTCGTTAGCAACGTATGCTTGTATTGCTTTGGGTTGGAAACCACGGTCCTTGAAGTTGGTGTTATTGTCTACTACACTACTTTGTCTCGATCTGGTGAGAAAAAAGGAGTGTTTATGACTGAAAATGACTGCAATTTAGTTTTACCGTCTGTAGCTTAAGGGTAATAGGAAAATGTTATTGAATAGTGTCCTATGAAACGAGTTGATGCCCGAATTGCGCCTTGTAAAAACGTGGGTGCTAATGAATGTGCAAGAGAAGATGTCGATGCTCTCAACCTGTTTGCGGTTTTCGTTTGTACGGTATAGAGAAGTGTTTATTTGGGGATGAAGTTGCTCGAAAACGAGGTTTACTAAAGAGGGCTTAATGAATGATTTTATGGCGCAAAAAGTGCTAGGTGTCTCACTTCTCGTGTTTCGTCTTGTATCTGTGAGACAAATTTGTAAACAAGCGTATGTATAATCTCTGTGTATAATTTGAGAGTGCGAGGCACGTATTTCTTAGTGTTGCTAAGTTCGCCTGCATAGTGTCTTAGTATTAAAAGGTACGAATCTGTAAGAGATACAGCGAAGGGTGTTTAATTAAGTATTGAATACCTTTTTATCGTAATTACGGTAATATTGTATCCAATAGTAAAAATGTAAGAAGCACAAACGAAACAACGAGAGTCGTATAATGAATGTCGAGTGTTCTCTGATACTACTAGGTTAGTTGTAACAACAAATGCTAAAAAGTCCTATTTAAAAGTCTTCAGAGTAGACACCTATAGAATGGGAGAGGTCATTGTCGCCGTGGCCGTCATCATTATCGTTGTCGTTGCTGTTGTGGTCGTCGTCATCGTAGTCATCATTGTCGTTAACTGGCATGGTGCGTGACTTCATTACAAACAGTCAGTCAGTCAGACATCATCATTATCATCATCATTATCGCCATTGTCAGCTTCCTCATCATCGTGGTCGTTATCTTTGTCACCATCATGGTCATTATCTTTGTCATCGTCCGTAACTTCATTACAAAGTCAGTCAGCTAGTTAGACATCATCATCAATGTCGTTATCGTTTTCGTCATTCGTACGTACCGTCATTACCAACAATCATCAGTGAGTCAATTCGTCAGTTATGTTAATTATTATTGTGTAAGTCGTCATGTCATTGCTGACCACCAATCAGAGACATTTTCACCCTTTAAAAGCGTTTTGATTGGTTATCTCGTGTTTACATAACGAGATTCAGTATTTTTGGAAGGCGATCTTTTGGGTTCCACTGGCGTTAACAGTTTGATCAGAAATTGATCTATGTGTCAGCTTGGCGTGATCAAGGATTATCTTCATGGAGCATACAACCAAGCTTGACACAGAGCTACCCTAATCTTTGTTTTTGTTAATTGTCGCCTTCGCTAGTAGCAATGGGTAATCCAGAATTAAAGCTCATTGTCAGGTCATTTTAAGCGTGGGAACATTTCGTATTTGCATTGACGATGTTGCTTGTGTGCGATTGGAAAATCTTAGCCATTTTGTATTTTATTTAATTAACTCTGTAGCCACTAACACTGCAATTGACAACGATCTTGGATTGCGTTTATAATGGTGGGTATTGGTTGCCATTAAATTTGTGGAGTGTAAAATTTGTAACCGTGCTTGCCTTGAGAAAAAGGAACGGTCTATTTGCGAATGTTTGAGTTACCAAGAGTATGTAGCAACCCAATGGAACTTAGACAGGCTGGTAGACAGATGATACCGTGTATTGACTGCAATTTCGCTTTTGTAGCAATTTCGCTTTTGTAGCTTTGCAAAGAAAGATATATCCCGAAGACTATATGACTTGTGATGTATAGGTTTAAGATTATAAGACTATAAGATGTATAGGTGTGGGCAAGGGTGGATCGGGGAATTTCTTAGTAGGTGATTCGTTTGCTGACTGCGTCGAATAATCTGAAAGGATTATTGGCAGAACACCACAGGATACCTGCTGGTACGTTTGTGTCTGAGCAGAATGAAAAGTAATTGTACCTAAATATCGTCTGTGTTTCTTCTGTGTTTTGCTAAGAAGTTACTCACGTGACTACGGAGAACGGCTTCTTTGCAATATAAAGGCTTTGCTTAAACCATGTGTTTGTTAAATCCTTCTTTTTGTATTGGGACTGATTCAGGAGATCTATTTGGGTGAGCTTCATTGCTACAGTCATGGTTAGTAACTGACTATTTAGTAGCCTTTTTTGTTGTATACATTTGTAACGGTTACTTCAAATAGATTCGCTAAGAAAGTCAGTCTTGTGTAAAGCATCTCTACATGCCTCCTGTTGTTGAGGATTTAATTACATTCTCTTGTCTTTGATATAAGTCCTGTTTTGTGGAAATAACATGAAGGAAAGTAAGATATTAGAGTGACCATAAGATTTGTACTGATGCGGAATGGTGCAAAGGAACAAATTATTGTGTGTTTTGTTTTTGGCGATCAGTAATGTAATCAGCACGTGCGTTGACAAATTTTGATGCCTCCTTGTATAAAAAACTAGAATTCGTCAGACTATTCGCATTCGTGGGTATGGTCCTGAATGTAAACTGTGGGCAAGGTGGCACGACAAACACTAACCATACGGATAGGAACATGGAGCATTAAAGTATCAGCATACAACCTAAGATATATCCTTCTAGCACCCTTTCCTGTTGCCCCAAAATTGCTTTTTTTATTATGATAAGAAGTTTGTCGTTGCAATCCTCGCTATCTTAGACCTCGTCCTGGTCTCTGTCATACTGACCCTTTCGTGTGTGATGTGCAGTCTAAATATTCTCGTTTTTCTTCTCTCTTAATTTTTGTTTAATCTATCCTGTGTGTTGTCATTGCTTACGGTTTTGAGTTGTTATTTAAAGATCTGGTCTCGAGTAATTCTGCCATATTGCTCATTTCGTCCTTGTTGGTATCTGTCAGTGTCACTTGCATGATGCTCCAGATCGCTCCTCCTGCCCTCTCTTTTTGTGGTATCTCATTTTGTGGTATCTCTTTTTGTGGTATCTCTTTTTGTGGTATCTCTTTTTGTGGTATCTCTTTTTGTGGTATCTCTTT
>JANTCA010074830.1:11698-36535 GCA_024741275.1 Chironex yamaguchii
TTTTGTGGTATCTCTTTTTGTGGTATCTCTTTTTGTGGTATCTCTTTTTGTGGTATCTCTTTTTGTGGTATCTCTTTTTGTGGTATCTCTTGAAAAGGCTTTCTTAAGTCCTCGTGCGGTTTTCTTACCAACACCATTTAAAAGAATCGGGGAGAGTAGGCATTCTTGTCTGATTCCTTTCTTAAAACGGAAAGGGTTTTGTTTGTTTATCCTGTGCGTAGACCACTTTGAACCATTTTATACGTTCTGTAGTAGCCAGGTGAGACGTTATGGAACGTCCATGACACACTGAGTCAAAGTATTGGCATTATCAATAAAATCAACTGGAGTTCATTTTCATCCTGAAGTTTTGCTGCTCATCGAATGATATTTTTGACAGGCAAGATGGTAGTAGTTGTTGCTTTTCATGGTTTAAGACCAAGCTCTTCAATCTGCGATCCATTGAAATAATTAACCTTGATGTTACCTTGTAGTCTCTAGAAGAATCAGTGATGTCTGGCTGAGTTGACTTATGTTATTCGTGCAGTGTTATTAAGGAACGTAAAGTAACTGACAGTCTCCTGTGTTCTGGCCAGACACGGATGCTTCTAATTTTATCAATAAAGTTGTTCATTGTCATGATCGTATTTTTATTTCCTGCCTCCAGGGCTTCTGCCGGTTTTCTGTCCAGGCCAGCAGTTTTTGTAACCTTTAACACCTTTCTTAGTGCTTATTTTTTCATTCGCTATAACTTCTTTTTCGCTATTCTTTTCCTTCTCTTTTTTTGTTGTTTCTTAAACAGTTGAGTCCAGTAGTCTTTCTATCATTTTCAGATGTTATCAGGCGTGGAAAGAATACTGGCATCTTTACTAATACGAATTCCTAGTTTTTCTGATTGTTTCTGTGATAGTTTTTATCACGATTTTGTAGATGGATTTCAATATTCTTTATTACGATAGTCTTCCTCTTCGCTTATCATATCCCAGTACGCTGTACGTTTCTCCCCCCGTTTTTTTGCTCTCTTGCAAGGTTCTTGTGTTCTGGGCTCTTTTGGTATTTCTTTATCGCTTGCCTTTTCTTTTCTTTGTGGCCTTAGTCGATACAAGGTTTCCTCGTTACATTCAAATAACAATATTCAAATTTTGGCTGAACCATAATATTCTTAATTTTTTGAATTTTGAGCTAAGGTTATTCGTAAATTATTCTTGAGCGACACAAGATGTGAAATATGGGCTGAAAGTGGAAGGTCGTGGGAGAGTTGTTCTTATATTTAGGTAATCCTACTTGAGAATTGAAATTCGTAGGCCACAGACAGGGGACACTCCCCGAATTACAACTGAGTCGTATTATGGCACGAATGACTTCCAAGCCAGATAGACGTATTTCGAATCATAGTGCTTCCTGATAATTCAAATAAACAAAATATGTAAGTCTAGATGAAGTTGGTGCCTTGCTTTCGTAAATTCTTAAATTTCACCGATTTTGAGCCTCAATATTCTTATGGACTATATTCTGATAAAAATGTGTACTTCTTTATTTGGACAGCACTCCTGGACAGACTCTGCCATTGCTAGCTTGACGTGTGACTAGATGTCTCTTTACTTAACTTGTCAACAAACTACTCGAATTTCTTCCTTGCATAGTCATCATTTACTACGTCCAAGGTTCTACTCGTCTGGGATTCCATAGTACACTTGACATTCCATGTACTATCCCTTTTAGCTGAGATCATTGGAAGGCTTGAATGATTGTCAATGACAGTCTCAGTAGATTAATTATTTGTAGTCTAAACATTCATTCCAGTCTATACGTTTTTTGATGATAAAATCTGTATGAAAAGACCCCTCGTTTAATTATGTATGTTACGTTTTTAACAGCATGTGTTCCCTACTACTGGATTGTCGTCATCCATGCAGTCCACATGTAGGTCACCTCTTTCATTTTCTTCCTAAGACTAAACCGTTGTGTGCCTTTACGAAGCGTCGTAATGAAGTCATCCGTCACAATGTAGTTTTCTCGCGTTTTGGTATCTCTACAAGTATTTTCTCAATCTTTGTGTATACCTCCATTGCCTCTGCCTGCACTGGTGGACTTGAAGTCTTGCATGATGTTCAGTGCGTAAGATGTATCGTGTATTTTCGTTGTACTGATCCCTTCACTTACAAGCTTTATACTACTGATGCTTGGTTGACGCCATGAATTTCAGCCGTGGTGACACCATGAAACCTACCGCAGATGCCCCTATGAAGTTATCCCAGTTATAGTCATTTTTATTTAATCCCAGTTAATGTCGTAAAGCCTACTCCAGATGACGTCATAGAGCATGCCCAACTTGACGCCATAATACCCGCCCTACCTGACGCCATGAAGCCCACGGCAGCATAGGTTAATTTCCTCGAATATGGTACAATCAGTGGTGTTCTTTCCCTATTAGTAGTACAGCAAGTTTAAGGACTCCCTAATATAACATTTTATATCGACGATTTTCGCTTCTTATTACTTACAGCTTCCCACTATAATTATACGTACTAATATTGATTTGACGAATTTAATTCTTGGCTATCTGTGTAATGCTTTTGTTCATAGGATTTCACATGACGTTGCTATTTTAGCAGCATGTCGGCTTTTGATTCCCTTTGACCCTGTTGTCTTTTGTTCTTAAACAGTTGCATAGTACATTTCGTTGGAAAGTAATGGGTACCATCTAAAGGCTGGTTTGATCTAAAAACCGTTGCCAACCGGAAGTGTGAGGCCTGGGTAACAAGAAACATTGTTCATTTATTTATCTCGTATTATGACAAGCTTTAAAGCCATCAGAATACTTTTGAGCCAAGCACAAGGGTCAAGAGTTGCTCAGTTTTCCGTACAGCATGAAATCTATGATTATGACTACCTGAGCTTTGAACTGGATTCTCTCGACTGCATCCCTTTGTACTGAGGTCAACAGTTCGATAGGAAGTTACTGGACGCCTAGTCACAGAGTAAGAATATGCAGAAGGGCCACTCGGTTATTTGTGGTGAAGCATAAATTCATCTGCACACGCCCCATTCCTAAGAAAGAAAACGAGGATTAACATGTACACTGTTCGCGAAAAATGTTGTCGTCCAGTGTAAAGATTCGGTTTTTTTGCAATGCAGTTTTCAACTATGCCAATTTTCACAAACAAGATGTCAATACGGGCCAAAAACGGGAAAATAAGTACACTGCAATACAACTGAGTCCCCTTCCACATTAATATTTTGTTTGACTGCCGCTCAATCGATTGCAGCAAAACCCTTTTCAAAACCCTTGCACATTTACTCTGTTGCCTTTTCTATTACACTAAGAAAATTAAGTTTTACGCATCTGTGGCTGCAAAACGGTTATGTCAGCAGTGTGAATGTCCAACACTTTGAACGGAACTATTAACTGCATTCACTAATTAAAAACAACCCCAAACTATCTTCTTTCTGAGCTTCCTCCTCCATCCCAAATTAGCCTGAGAACAAAGCTTAGAACAAAGACTACCACTGAACTAACCAGCGTCATTTGCTTGTCAATTGTAACGACACTTTTACCATGTTATTAAATGGCAACAATGCCCTACAAAAACGTTGACTCTGAAAACACTCACACCAGAGGAATTGACAACCTGAAACCAAGAAGACGAAGTACTGAACAGACAGTTGGGGGATTTGGAACTCCGTCGTTGGAATGATAAATCAAGCTTCAGACATAAAATGCTCTACGATGTTGATACTACATCCATTTTGGCTTCCTTTCAAAAAGGTTAAAGCTGTACAAATTGCAATAAGGCATCCATCATTTTCCTTTTGATTCGACCAGGTCATTATTTTTACAGTAAACGTACAGTGCAGTTCAGTTTCGCGTTTAGGAGCAAAGAATCGGTTTGCTTACAAGGAAATCGCTCAATCCTCGACTCGAAAAGGAGTTCTAGCTTGTTTGCTTTGTTTTCAAAAGCTTCAAATATAACCAAGGGACCGCCCGGAGTGTCCCTTCTGCTTATTCTTGTTCTGTGACCTTGTTATGCAACCTTGGTCATTGTTTTACCAGTTACAAATGGTATGTCGTTTAGACCTACAAGGTATTCATTGATTGCCGGATAGAAGTAGGCAAGGCTTTCTTTTGTATTGCGCAGAAATAAAGTTATCTTTGTGACTTCTTGAGCCTTGAGCCTCGAACCTCGTGTCTCCTGACAGAAATATGACACTCTTACGTTCTTGTTAATTACCGAAAGTCTGTCACGTCAAGCCAGACTGAGACAATAATTATAACTCCCTTGCCTTATGAAAGGGCGAGCCCATAATCCAGCGGATTTATCCCGTTATAACCTACCTACTTATCTTAGAAATTATGCTATCTCAGAACAAATATAAGGAAAACGAAATAATGTCAAAATCAAAGTTCCTTCCCACATCATTTAGATGTACAGGGCGGCGCTGTCTCCGTTTCCTTAGCCTTTGGGCCCACACAGCTGTGCAAGCACAGTGAATGCTACAGTCGGGGGCTGGCCCACTGGTAGCACTGTGTGTTTAACTTCCATAATCTATCCCGTCAGTGCTGAGTGCTAAGCAGGGATGCTTTATGTACCATTCTTCAAGTCTTTGGTATGACCCAGTCGTTGATTTGAACTCACAAACTTTCACAGCCAAAGCAAGCTCTCTACTACTATGCCATTGCTGCAATAAAATACCAATCTCATTTTGTTTTCTGACTTCGTAAGTTAAGATATTTTATTGCAGCGAATGATAGGGTTTGTGATTTCCTTTTACAACTGCTTATGGCATGAATTGTATCGTCTTCATGACGCCGAGGATCTTAAAGCCTTACCTACACCAGCAATTTTTCTGGTTTTTTTTAACAGCTTTTATTTGCTTGTGTAGATGGCGTCAAATTATGAACAATTTTTCACTTGACAAGTAAAAAAATGTCAATTGGCAAACTTGCTTGTGTAGATGATTTTTCAATTGCACTTGACAATTTCATTTGCCCATAATTCGCACCTCGCGAAATTTTTGTTGACAATGTTTCTTCATTGTTAACCCAGCTATTTGCTATAAAACTTTGGCTCAATAGAGAGAAGATGTCGCGGGCGTTTGGTCAAAAATGTAAAAAATGTCAAAAAAACTTCTTGTCATCTACACGAACAAGTACACTTGTCAAAAAAAACTTGTTGTCGTCTACACGAAAAAGTATACTTGTCAGAGAAAACTTGTTCGTGCAGATGACTTAACGCAGGATACCGTCGCACACTCGGTTTTTGTAACGTGGAGACTTAAGTGAAAAGCAAGGTGTGGTGTCATTTAATATCCCATGTGTTCTCTATCTATTTTCATTTTAATGTTTGGAGATTAACCTAAGTTTCCTGACGGAATCTATTACTATTAATGACTCACCTTTGATTGTTAAGTGTCCTAAATGAAGGCTTTGAGTTGGCTGTCGGGTATCAAGTTGACAAGATTTTGGTAGAATCTGAAAAGAAATTGATAAGATTAATCGGTAGTGTCATAAAAAGTTTTCATAGAAGCATCTAGACAATTTGCTTTTGTTTTTTTGGTCTGCGTTACTTTTTAACTTAATGCAAGGCGCATTGCTCGATTTTAACCAGGAGATAACATCACTGCGTAAACGCATTGTTAAAGATTAGCTAAGAGTTCTTTCGTCTTCAAATTATTGTGCCTGATTCGATGTCAGTTTCTAGTTAATATCACTTAACAGTAGCTTTACTGTGCTAACTATGGATTTTGTTCGTAATATGTGGATCCTGATTGCTGATGCACCGATAAAGAAGGTGAGTTGGTGTATTTTCTCCTTCTGTTTCACACCGATGGTTGGGTTATGTTGCTTGACTTTTAGCAAGCGAAGTCGATGAGAGAACAGCGACCTAAAGGGTGTTTCTATAAACCTTAGTAAATTAATGGTTGCTAATACCTGCAAAGTCGCATTCATATTTAAGCAAAACATGACTAGGTTTGGAATGGTCAGTTTGTAGTCCCTTGTGAAACACTGGCATTTTGAGTGTTTGCTATGTGGATATGGTTGATCCTATATTATGTTTCACAATATAGTTGTTATAGACTGCAGTTGTCATTCCCTGGCTTTGCATGGACAACATGAACATGAGGCTTGGTTACTTCGCAAAGAATGACGAGGGACACATTTTATCGAGAAGAGTGGACTAGAGATTTACAAGAATGTAGTGCCGTGAGGCTAACGTATAACAATTAAAATCTAAGATTCAATACATAAGCGCCTTTTTAAGAGAACTATCCGTTGAAGATATTCAACCCACAAGGCCTGAGTCATGCGATAGAATAATCAAGTGATCCCCATGCTTTCAATGCTGATGTTTGACGCTTAAGGATGCTGCCAGCCGACTAAAAAATCAAGTAAAATTTAAGTTAAAACTACACATTTCGTGGCAACGTATTTTAACATGGCAGGACATGTCAAGTTTAAAGAAGTTGAGTTTAAGCGTACCTTCCTTCAATTACCACGATTATGTTCCACATTCGTAGAGACAGTTGCCATTCTGTCCATGGAAATCTTAAGATCGCTTAGCGACAGAAACGTTTTCGTAGCATATTCATTACCGAGGTCACCAGAGCATGGGCAGAACGCGACGAGATCTCGCGCGTGCAAGGACAAATTTCCTGCGTGCACGGCGTGCAAGCCTGATTTTCTCTGGTGCAGTGGGGTGCCT
Source organism: Chironex yamaguchii (assembly GCA_024741275.1). Classification (NCBI taxonomy): domain Eukaryota; kingdom Metazoa; phylum Cnidaria; class Cubozoa; order Chirodropida; family Chirodropidae; genus Chironex; species Chironex yamaguchii. The sequence continues at coordinate 18,382 of JANTCA010074830.1, forward strand.
CAACAGAGAGTTTTGTTCTGTGTGAAAAAGAGAGAATAGGTTTGAATTATTTGCAAGATAGAAAACACTACAATATTTAACATACTTATACATTCCTTAATAATATAATAATGCTTTGTTACCATCACTTATTTGTTATCATTACTTATTTCACTTTAATCATGTTTATATAAACTTTAAAAAGTTGAATTCACCACAAACCCAGAGATCTGTTTAGTGTAACAAACTAAAACTACAACGGCCTGATTTTGTTTACTTTGCCATGTATTCATGTGCGCGTGCGAGGCCTAATTATCAGGGTGCATTTCGATCTAATGGAAATTGCGTGCAGTTGCCACACTCAGTAGTCTGGGCCGAGTGTAGTAAATTCCCACGGGAAAGTTGGGGACAAGTGATCTCTTAATGAGATTGTGCTCCCTTTACTGCTTCTGACCAACTTTTTTTTTCTTTGTGGTGACTTGGATTCGAACGCATAACCACTAGTTTGCAAGATCTACTGTACCACGGGAGGTCGATAAACTTGCTTTTTATTTCATCGTATGATACTTTGTGTTGTTTTGTCATCCTGCTTGATTCACATTTATTAATCTATGTATTTCAAATGCAAATTTTGTTGTTTTGCCTTTCTAACGGCGCTATAGATGACCTTTTGATTGACTGTAAACGATTAATGTAGAGCCCTGTTTGCGGTTTTTCTTTTTGTAACTTTGTAACACAATATATATGGTAGCGAAGCCCTTGGGCAATTGACACATTACATATATTTTAGAGATGTTCCCAGACATAATACGATTGTAATGCCGTGGGGCTAGTTTATAACTAGAAAGTAGAAAAGGTTTTGTAGGTTTACCGCCCTTTTGAAGAGGATGATCGCATTCACACTTGGTCTCTATGATTTCTTATCTTATTCGTATGTATATTTTCTTTACCTTAGTTATTCATTTTTCTGCGTTCTTCTATTCTTGCCTTTGTTGTTGTCCTTTGTCTCTGTTCTGATTGTTTCCCCCTTAAAATGGTTTGATCCCAGACCTCTAGTCACCTGCGCAGTACTCATTCCTCATTCTGTCGCCTGACTGTTGAAAATTTAGGTCGACACCTTGCAGATCTAAAATTTGCGGATGAATCATCTTGTTCAAAAGGGCGGTAAAGTTGAAAGTCCTTTTCTACTCCCAGGCATCACGTCAACTGAAGCAATACTTACCTTAATCAAAAGTTACTGTTAGGTAGACTCCCCTCGCCATGTTCTTTAGTTACATTGATTGTAAGAGCTTAACGTAGGTCATCCTAATGGCCAATTCCCCTTGCTGTTGCGTTCGTAGTAAATACAAGACGTTCATTTAGCACCTATTTGAGTTAGGGACAATGCATTTATGGATTTTTAAAGGGCAAAGGTAGACGACATCTTTATATACTATGGGCCAAAGTTTTAAACTGCACTGTGTTTGTAGACGTTACATTCCGTTGATAACAATATGTTAAGGCGGTTTCTTTTTTGACCTCCTTTTCACTTGTCTTGTAGAGGGTTTTGAGCTTACTCATCCAAGAGATGCTCCTAAAATTTAGTTGGCTTTAATAAATTTCTAATAGAAGTCAGTACGTAGATCTTCACGGAAATGAATGTTCAACGCACTAAAGAATAGAGGGTGCTTCAAGATTTGCTGAAAGTTAAGGCCAGGTGAAGTAACAATATCAAGAGTGGTGTTATTGTGATTGTAGTGATACAGCCATCAGATCATGATATCCCAAATTTATTTCCAAGGAACAACGTCTCGGTAGCTCAGTTGTCAGAATATTATTGCTGCATGATCTTTTTTAAGGTCATCAATGTTACTGTTTTATGACTGTTTGAATTATGTAGAATTGAGGATTAAGTTATTGAAACTTGGAGAAACAAATCGTACGTCCAGGTTGGGGATAGAACCCATGACCATCAGCTTTCCGGGAAGAATGCTATGACAACTGAGCTACCAGGAAGTTATTGCTTAAAGGTGAATTTTGTATGTCACGATTTATGATTTGCGTCACTGTGAGATAAAGCCTGTCGTAAACTATAAATCCGACTTTCCCGAGAAAGTGACTCCACGTGGCTACAGCTATCTCCGGCAATCGTTGATTAGACTGTGCCGAATCTGCTTAAGCTCGGTCAAGACACCGAATTTCCTAAACAAACCAGATTTTACCGAGGAAAGTTCATCCCCGTGAAGTTATTGGCTAGCCGACATTATTCATACCTGTAGAGTACGCAAAACTTTATGCGCAGAATAGGATGGTCCTATTTGGTGCATGCAAGGTGAAACGTTTAGGACGATTGAGTTCAGTGGAATCAGTTTCGATCCGCAAGGCGAGTCGCGCTACCACGTCACTTAATTGTAATTAATTCATCGCATAAAGAAAGCGATATCTGATTTGGTCTTTAGAGACCAGGATTTCGGATTTGCCGTGTAGTTAAATAAAATGCATGCTTTCTGAAGTAGTCTTGACACGAACCACTCAGCCGGAAGAAGCGACACATGGAACCCGGGCACCTTTGGACTCGGTGGTATTGTTCACATTGTCTTCTGAACACAATTTACCTATCTTTTGATCGCAATAAATTTTATTTATATGCCTGCTTTGAGTATTAAGTTAGGCGCGTAGTATCGAGGTTAAAATAGCGTTGTTCAAGAAGAGTAACCACTGTTGTTTGAATCGACTCGTGGTTTGTATGAGAAAGACTTTCACATATTCATCCGCTTATAGCAGGATTTCAAAATAGTCGTTTGTCGTTGTGACGTAGACGTTGTGAGTTACAGTTTCCTGCTATGGGAAGAATGAAAACAACAAGCTTTTTATAACACAGGATATAGGCTCTGTTTTTGGTTCTAAGCATAAAGATAGACTATCTCTTAAGTATTTCTCAAATGGTGCGTTATAATTACTGATACGCGTATATTCTTTTTCAGGATAGTTGTAACCCGGAACGAACACATACAGTGAAGTGGTTATAGAGATGTATATGAGTTTTTTGGGGGTTTTTTTATGTTTGAGATAGCATAGAAACACAAATAAAGTTTTTTGTATGTGTCGTCTGAGGAAATAGATGGTGATCATGTGAAATTGCAAGGCGGCAAACACACTTGGATCTGGGCAAGGGTTTGGGCATTGGTCAACTTCTTATGACTGGTTCATTGCAACCAATCAGGTCATTTCGAGTCTGTCGGTCAATTCCCATTGCTGTTTGCGCCGTGTGTGGTGCATGCGGTGATATGGTGTGTCTTTGTTTCTCTCTGTGTGCGTGTTTGTTTGTTATTGTTTGTTTGTTTGTTATTGTTTGTTTGTTATTGTTTGTTTGTTATTGTTTGTTGGTTATTGTTTGTTTGTTATTGTTTGTTTGTTATTGTTTGTTTGTTTGTTATTGTTTGTTTGTTATTGTTTGTGTGGTTGTCAGAGTCGGGGGGAGGGGGGAGGGGCTGGTTTGACTGGCGTGAACATTTACACTTAGCTATCTGTACGACAATGTTTGTGGGCCCAGATACAACGAAGACATAGTCGATAAAAACGTAAAGAAAATATGGTGATGACGGATCAATGTATTAAGAAATTTTTGTGGATGATTTCTTGTTAAGGGAGAGAAACTAGGTATGTGGATTTATTCCATATAGAAGTCGACAGGGTGGTCATGTGTTAAGAACAGAAATTAAGGCATGAGTACGAACACCATGGCTTGGAACTCGAAATCTGCAAATCTGACGCCTTTACACCAATGGGCAGACGATCGGGGTTGAATGTCTAATAGACTTTCGACCTTTGCTGTTGAGCTGTTCAGCTCAGTAGGAAAGGTGTCAGATTTACAGTCGTGGGACCCGGGTTCAACTCCCCGAAGGTCGTATTCGTATCTTAATTAAAGTGGAGTTATTGGTAAGCCCGATAAGCATGAGAATATTAAGACATAATGATGCCATCTAGTAGCCAGACGACGCGTTGCTTTTCTTTTTGCTCGTTTAATTATGTTTTGATTTTGTAACTCTGTGCTATATCCTAAGAAATCTGTGTCTAGGTGGCAACAGGGAAATTTGTTTTGGCTATCACTTTCAAGCGTGCACAAAATAGGCCTTACGGCGTTACCTTTTAACAGTTCAAATTATTCACTGTTTTTACCAAAATCGCAGTGCCAAGCGTATTCAGAAACAGGGCAGATAATCTCTTCCCCCTCGTCTCATTTATTTCAAACTGGGCCGGGAAAGGTTCCTGGCGGCAAATCTTGTGTTATCTGACTTTCAGGCTAAATAACTTGGCAGAAGTTAGTGAATAGTATAAATCTTCTCAGGACACAGCAGTGACTTCCATTTTCTCAGTTAAACGTGTGTGTCCAAAAGCGAATTTCTGTCTGTTAAGGACAAGGTTATTTGAACGGCAGTTGCTTAGAACGGAACTTCATTTGCATATGCAACGGCTAGAAGGATTTTCCAAGCGAAAGAGAAGGGTATCTTAAAAATTTCATCGTTAACCTTCGTCTTCACAGTGTTAAGTTAAAACTTAAAATTCCTGTGGTGTTTTAGGGCGATAATTTCAGGTCATGAGCACATGTATGCTCTTGTTTGGGAATGCACTTTCTTTGCCGTTATCGTGGTAGGAAAGACCACTATTAGTCATGCGACAGAACGAGGAATAGGTACTACATAGGTGATATATGTAAAGAGAAGGAGAACTGAGACCGAGCGAGCACAGAAGGAAACAATCAAAAAGAGACAAAACACAAGGCAATAAAAGGTCTATGGAAAGAAACAGAAAGTGAGAACGAGGGTATAAAAATATACATATGGGAAATGGGAAAATATGGGAAATCACAGTAAAGAAAGGAACAAGTGTGGATATAGTGGTTTATGGAAGTCAAAGTCTAACTTTATCCGTGGGAGATAAAGGGTCCCTGTGGATAAGTCGTTTTCTTGATGGTGAGTCTGGATAAGTCGTTTTCTTGATGGTGAGTCTGGATAAGTCGTTTTCTTGATGGTGAGTCATATTATATTTTGGTTGTTTCCCTTTGTGGTCGTTTGGTTCCAGTTCGCCTTCTTTCTGTATATATCACATTTGTAGCATGAATAAGGCCACAGAATGAGAATTATTCTGTGCTTTGGCCTTGTAAATCGAAAATTCGAGGATGAAGCGTTATCTTGTTCAAATGGGTGGGAAAGTTACAAACTTTTTTCTACTTTATCGTTATATGCTAGTCCCATGGCACTATAAATTCATTAGAACAAAGACAGCAAGGCGATTCCCTTCAACTTCCGCAGTTTAGTTGCGCAGTACAACACTTCATCTTCCTTGTCGTAATGAATCTAAGCCCTCCCTAAACTCGGCTCCAGTACTCTGTAGAGGTCTCTAGAAAGAGGAATTATTTAGAGAAAAAAGAGCCGCTTAAGTTTTACACGAGGAAATTCGAGTATATAGTTTGTTATGTTTTAAGAGACACTTGTCATAACGTCTGACCTTAGAAGCGATAATAAGAAGTAGAGAATGTTTGGTCATGCGTCTTATGTTTGCCGTAGCAAAGAGAAATATGAATGACATTTTGGGGAAAGCCCTGAAAAAGAATCCAAACTCTTAAATTAAGTACTGTATTCTGACCAGAAGAGATCGGAGATCGTTATTCCACTGTCGTCTGTAAACTTTGAAGAATATTGACATGGCTGTTTATTAACCGCAGTAAGCTAATACCAATCCGACTCTTGGTAAACAAAATATTTATCTCTTTTTTTGATAACTTGGACGTCGTTCAATTTATGACAGGAGAACAGACAAAATATTTGTGGTTGGTAGTTTTCTTAAGAAGCAGCTGTTCAAGAGTTATGTAGCGGTCATCTTCGTTTTCGTTGGAGCAGATCTCCGTTTGTGACCAACTGGCAAAGGTGTTCAACAAAACAGACGCACCCTATCACCTATATTAGGAGCACAACGCACTCTATGACTTTCATATTGGGAGCACAACAGGCCCTATCACCTGTATATTAGGGCATTACGCACCCCATCACCTATATATTGGGAGCACTACGCACCATATCACCTATATTAGGAGCACTACACACCCTATCACCTATATTAGGAGCACAACGCACCATATCACCTATATTAGGAGCACTACGCACCATATCACCTATATTAGGAGCACTACGCACCTATCACCTATATTAGGAGCACAACGCACCCTATCACCTATATTAGGAGCACTACACACCCTATGACCTTCATATTGGGAGCACAACACGCCCTATCACCTATATATTAGGGCATTACGCACTCCATCACCTATATATTGGGAGCACTATGCACCCTATGACCTTCATATTGGGAGCACAACACGCCCTATCACCTATATATTAGGGCATTACGCACTCCATCACCTATATATTGGGAGCACTATGCACCATATCACCTATATATTTGGAGCACAACACACCCTATCACCTATATATTGGGAGCACTGCATACCGTATCACCTATACTGGGAGCACGACAAACATTATCACATATCGTGGGAGTACTACACACCCTATTATCTTTACATTAGGAGCACAACACACCCTATCACTTATATATTAGGAGCACAACACACCCTATCACCTATATATTAGGAGCACAAGACACCCTATCTCCTATATATTCGGAGAACTACGCAACCTAACACCTAAATATTAGGTACACTACGCAACCTGTCACCTATATATTAGGAGCACAACACACCCTATCACCTATATATTGGGAACACTACATACCTTATCACCTACCCTGGGAGTACGACAAACCTTATCTCATATCGCCGGAGTACTACCTCCCCTATTAGCTGTACTTTGAGTGCCCAAAAAGTTTATGATGATCTTTTAATTATTATTAACAACTATTATACTCAAAGCCATAAAATTGTAACGAGAACTAAGACAGCAATGTTGGTATAAACAAAAGCTAACATCTAATCGCTTATTTTTAAACTCCGTGTCTACGTGTAGAGCCAGTGGGTCATAGTTGCCCGCTTTTGCGAGTTCTCCTTACCTTGATATGGTTTGGTACAGTTTGTTTGGCCATAGCCAATTTTTCGTGTTTTTTTCGCATATTTTTATTTATGGAAACGGACTTGTATTGTTTTCTTTTTAAATTTGCGTGTGGCAACAACAAAATAATGTCAATTCTATGACTTCTGCAATTATTCCTTTGAGCATGTTTGCCTTAGTCCACGTCCAATTCATAATATTTAGCTATAATCACGAAGACTTAACGTTCAGAGTAAAATGGAAGAAAAAGGAAGTAGAAAAGCTTAACTGCTTGTCACAATAACACATCCATATGGAAGTCGACAAGATGGTCTTGTATTAAGAACAGAACTAAAGTTGTAATTGTGACAACCGAGGTGTCAAACCTGGGTCTCACGACTGAAAATCTGACGCCTGAAGGTCGACAGGAGAAGTCGAAAGACTTAATCATTCAACCCCGATCGTCTGCACATGTTATGTGTCTGTCTATTAGTGTATACGCTTTACAAGCGGTATGTGTTTTGTGCCTACAAGGCATCCAGTGACACAGTTTTGTATCTAATACAGTTTCCTTTAACAGGTCTTCAACCAGAATCGCGATAGAGTATCTATTTTGAGTTTCCCTTCAAATACTGATGTGCCTCAAGCTGGTGTCAACATACCGTGCTTCTCTACTATCTTTTTCTTGATACAGGTTGTCAAAATCGCTCTACATGAGGGTTTTTTTAAATATTTGCTGCACTGCTGTTAAAAGGGACAGAAGTGTGAGATTTCCTTGGTTTTTATGGTCATAGATCTCAGTTTCAGTGCAAAGTAATTTAGGAAATTCCGAGCTCACTGCTTAAACGGATAACGTTTTTGCAGGAATTTAGTTACAATTCAGTATATAGACCGAGGTGCATACCGTTGGTCAAAAGCGGTCCTCGCACCCTTGACCTTCATTTCTCAACAGATACCCCCAGAATCTGAGCTACCGGTACCCTGTTTCCATTGTACGCAGATATTATCACAAACATACCTATCTGTGCCTTCTTATCGGTTCGACCACTGTGTATACGAGCCGTACTGGAGGGGCCAAGTGCTTTAAACAAGGGGATAACTTTTGAAAATGCTTATGCTGATCTCACTCCGAATGTGAAATAGTAAACACTTGTAACTGTGTGACCGAAGGCCTTAGTGAAATATCGATGTTATACAGATCTTTGGTACGCCACAAAAAGTTTTACGTTGACCGCGTTCATGCCTGAGCTGTGAAAGTAATACTGGCTTTTCTGTCCATTTATATTGCATATATTGAGACATGATCAAACATTTAACATGTTAGAGAGCGATGCAAAGAAGCTAGGGATAACAGATGAGGTCATGCACAGATCCACCGGGGTCACTGTAAACAGAAAGTCCGTGGGGTCCGGATTTATTTGCCTCACTGTAGTGTCAACGTAACTTTGGTCCTTATTAAAGCAAATTCATTTCAGGATTCACAAGGATCCTTGGTCTTCATTAATGCACTATTTTTGTTTTAAGATTGTAAGCTTATGTCTGATTTTGGGTTGATTTCGAATTTCCGTCTTTTCGAACAGACTGTCGTCAGTGATATGAAGACAAAAGAGAAAAGCAAACAACAAAAAGTTAAAAGACGATTCTCCTGGGATAGTTCCTCGTTTCGTGCTTTCGCTCAGTTGAGTCGGACTTTCTCTTTCAATGCGAACACTTTAAACAGTACTTCACCCCCAAAAGCGTCCCCGTGTACTAGAGTAAAGGATGGAACACCGAAAGGCCCCCTTTTTCAGTTATGGACGTTACGACATGATGACAATACTTGTACGCAATCCTTGCCAAGAAAGTTTACCATCCATGATTTTCGTCAATCCGAAATACGTACATTAGCTACTCAAGGCAAACCCAGCCCATCCGGTGAAGTCAAAAATAGGAAGTGGTCACATGGGCCTTTATCACATGGAAACTCCCCACATCCGGATGCATCAATGGTGCTTCAGAAAGAACATTCCCTAATAGGCCGAAAACTAAGCAAAGCGACAAGCAACAGTGACGGTGGAGACAAAACCAGAAGGCCATGCCATAGTGACACACTGAATGATAAGCGAGTGTCACCGATAATAACTGTAGTTAACGCATCTGTGGAAAGCAGACGAGGTCGAAGCAAAAGTGAGCGTGTGGAGAATAGCATGGCAATAGTTGGATCACCAGTGCAAAACATGAAGAGATTATCTAGGTCTGTTGAAGATTTAACCTTTCGAGGTCGCCGAAGACCTAAAAGACATTTAGAGGAAACATGTAACCAAGAAGGTAATAAACATTTGAATGTTAAAAATAATATTTTGTTACTGGATAGTGACGATGACGAGGATAGTGTCTTGAACAAGCAGATAGGAATGTCTCTCGCCACATTTGATCAATCGTCGACCACAGAAGACAGTACGTCCAGTAACACTGACACAAAATCCAATTCTACTGCCCCAGAAAATAGAGCATCCAAATCACAGATCGGGAAGGAACTGCTTTCCTCTGGTGCTGACTTGGAGCAAAGCAGTGGTGACAGAAACAGCTGTGTGTATGATAATGTGGATGGACTTGATTTATGTCCTTTGCCAGATTGCTTAGATTTTCATGGTAAGAGCTGTGAGTCACCTGCCGTTCCTGCTTTGTTTAGCAGCCAGAGCACTCAGAGTACAGAAGGATGTAATGGTGAGGTACTACAAGATACAGCAGTTGACATTGTTTTTAAAAATCAGTTGGAGGGAGAAAATTCAAAATGGGTTACCACTTCGTCTAGTACAAGGATTTACTCATCAAATTACTGCAAGGATGGCAAACACTTGAATTCTAATAGCAAAGACGATAAGGAGCCGGAGACAGATCAGCTGGCCGGCCTGCAGTCAGACGCGATTCACATAAGTTCACCAGTGTTGTCGTCTCAAAAGACAAAAACCCTTTCATCTGTTTCACGAATTCAACAGAAACTCAGGGAACGACGTAGAAGACACGCTTCGCTATCGGATATGTTTAAAACAATCTCGCCTATTTCTAGTGCTGTAGTAGAGAGAAAAGAAGGCATGGATTCATTAACACGAGCCAAATCCAAACAAGGTAGCACCCGGGGGGATGGCGCCCCCGATTTAACCATTTCATCACATTTTAATCAGCGAGTAAGGGATTTATTACAATATTCATCAGCAGGTGAGGGATCATCTTCCAAGGTTTCATCTGTTGACGATTCCTATGTTCGTTCACCAACAAGGATTTCACCGTTGACCTCACGTAGCACTGGAAATATGGCTAAATTTCAGCTTACACGTGAGATGGCTCGGCATCATGTGCATGGACGATCGGTTAGTCTTACACCAGGGATGGAATGCAGTCGGGAGAATCTTAGTTATCGGACGCAAAATTCAAGAGAAAAGGGGTATGTTACTGCTTATGACATTTTCCTGTTTTAACATATCACATCCTTTTAACAAATCAGTTTTTGTGTTCACTTTCCACTTTTTCTATTGCGGTTTTATGAACAAGGTGCGGTATCTCAGTTTTGGGTTGTGTTGGTTTAAAATTTATTGTCTTCAAGAGTTAAATCTAAGCTTTGTTGGCAAGCCCATATTCGCAAAATCAACTGCAGTCAAATATGAGAACTTGTTGCTGTAGCAACGATTCCACGGATGATAGCCATACTGACTTTTATGAGGAAAGGTCAACACGACTTTGTAACACTGCAGAGCGACACCCCAGGAGACGATGTCCAGAGATGAAATCGTCGTCATATTTGGTAGCTCAGCTGTGCTAATTGGTGACCCTTTATAACTGAAATTCCTGTGAATGACGTAGAAGATGATCATCACTAATTGGAGGTAACGTATTCCACAAACACAACCCACTGTCTGTCGACATCTTTGAACAATGCAAGCCTCACAAGCGTGATATGTACCGAAATGATGAGTCAGTTACGTTGCACCAGGAAAGTTGTTATCATCTTTTCCATAGTGAGAGTGGTGTTAGATATTTACCCTGTTTTAATTTTTGTCGCGAGAGGAATCGAGTGTTATCAGGCATTTGAATGGAAGGAACCAAGATCAAAACATGACGTAATTGAAAGAATTCCAGCCATTGTCTTTGTACTATGCTAAGTGTCGATAGAAGAAAATACAGGTGTACGAAAATACAGGTGTACAAGGTGTACGATCAAAGGGGGGTTGTCGTCAAGGGGGGTTGTCATCAAAGGGGAGTTGTCATCAAAGGGGAGTTGTCATCAAAGGGGCGTTGTCATCAAAGGGGGGTTGTCGTTCGGCGCCCACGGTGAATTCGTTTAGCTTTTAATGTGTTGGGCTAGGGTGAACTTAAGCGCATTTTTGTACAAGGGTAGAGAACTGCTTATTATAAAGGAAACAAAAGCTGTTGATTTTAGGAGCATCATGGCTCCAAATAGCATCAATGTTTCGCGAGGGGAGATACCAGGCAAAGAGTTCACCCATCCTTCACACTTTGTACATTCTGGCGAACCCCGTTCCTGGTGCCATGTCAACAAAGCTCTTAGTTACTGTTTGCATTAGGCGTAAGTTACCATAATAGTTAATGTAGCATTACCCTTAGGGGTAGGTTAGCATTAGCCTTAGGGGTAGGTTAGCATTAGCCTTAGGGGTAGGTTAGCATTACCCTTAGGGGTAGGTTAGCATTAGCCTTTGAGTGAACACCTTTCTCTGACCTGATTTTAGTTAGCGTTAGGTTTAGAGCGGTAGCCACAGAAATACTTTGCGACCAGGGGTTAGTGGGGTCATTTATTATCTAAAACTCCGCTGAAGTACACGTTCGCCACCTTTTGGTCTAGAACAGGGTTGGACTTAGGGAGCTGTTTTAAATTTATTTATAAATTTATTTATAAATTTATTGATGTCTGTGGTTGGACTATTGACTTTCCTCATGGGTAATATGAAAAGGTTTGCATGGCGTCGAGCCGCGATAATACATAGTTATGTTTATATCGATATTTACAATTGCCATTCTAATGGCCGGACAGGACTAATCATGTAGTCAGATGGGCTCATGCGGATTTTGCATTGCCCCCGTCGTCCCTTTAGTATAGTTGTTTGGATTCTATTTGACTACTAAAGATATCACGTCACTTCTGCAAAGTATCGAGGTAGTTGTGCCCTATGAAATTGACATTTTTGCTGCGAAAAAGTTGCCTCCAATTGGATTGAATATCGTGGCTCGCACTTGCTTCTGCCACTGTTTCTGTTCTTAGTTGGATCGAGAAGCGGCAGACGACATTTGCCTTGGTGGACAGGTAATCAATTGAAGTATTTGTTATGTTTTTCACAGTATCAGAACCTGGGATAAGCACTTGTACTGGAAACCGTCATGGCATCCAACCTTCGTGGCATCCAACCTCCGTGGCATCCAACCTCCGTGGCGTCCAGCCCTCGCGGTATCCGGCCTTCGTTACGTTTAGCATTGGTTGTGTCCACCCACCCATCTTTGCATGCACGTGTCTGCCTCATCCATCCCCACCTTTTTCCTTCTAACTCATTAATCTGCCAAAATTATCATTCCACCCATCTAGTCACTCATGTACGTAGATGTGCTTACTTGGATACAGGAATAGGAAGAACAGGAGGAATAGGAATGTAGGAATAGTTCATTGTCCTTGTAGCATCTCAGAAAAGGAGTTCAAAGGGTGTTCCGAGCAAAGTGTAGTAATTGTTAGTGGCGGCTGGTGCAAATTTGCTTAAGTGGGGCGATAGCTCTGATAGGTTTTCACAACGACACCGAGCTGAAAGTTTTGCATACAACGTTCCCTATTATTTCTTGAGATAACGGGCAGATTCAATTTTGCCCCTGAAATGAGGGAAAATCGTCTCATGTCGCCGACAGTCAGTATGAATTACGCATGCCCAGATGCCGAAATCTTGGGCGAATTTTATATTGCCAAACGCTACAAAAAAGGTAGAATGCAGCCCTGTGATCTGCTTCAAGTCAACCCTCAGATAACTTTGGAAATGCGTTGACAGTTGCAGAGAAAGACCATGGGAAATCACGGAAAGTCGTTCCTGAATGTGACTAGGAGTGACAAAATTTGTCAATTCAGAAAATAATTGGATATGGAGGACTTTCTCTGCTTTTGAATGGTGGGGCAATGCCCATGGTGCCCCCCCAGCACCAGCCGCCACTGTTGTTAGTTTCTATCAAGTACTTACGTGCAATTTCAATACTGGTTGATAACTAAGAAATTGTTTGTGTTGTTATGTAGTATCTAAATATACACTGTGGAAATGTATACGAACACGCAACGTTTTAAACATATCTCGATCTCCATCCCACACACCACATTGAAAGGTATTGTTCTTATCAACAACGTGACGTTTGTTGGCAACCATAAATTGACGTCTTACTTTGTCTGATTCCCATTCCTGTAATTTCATCACGCACACGTTTGGTCTCCCTCAAGTATTTTGCGTTGGCGTGTCAGTCTGGTCTGAGAATGTTTCACATTGTTATATTAATAAACTAGAAGCACTCCGAGGGTGTAAACCCCCGCCAATCCAGTAGTATTAAAGTAACAGGGGGTTTTCCCCTGTTGCTATGATAACTGGATTATCTCTCACTAGCACTATCAAGATTTCATTGCCAAAAAAGTGATCCAGAATCTAATGGGATGTCACTTGGATCAAGACAGATCGTCTGCCATGTTTCATGAGGATCTTCCAGTAGGTTTTCTGTAATCCTGCTGACAGACACACAAACAAACAGACAAACAGATGATGATCTGGATCACCACCAAAAATTAATCATGATTAAGATGGTCCATTTTTGACCTGCCCTGAAAATTTCGTAAAAATCCGTTTATAACTTGTGCTAACTAACAAACTAACAAACCAATGAACCAACCAACCAACGAACCAACCAACCATTAAACAAACCTCGATGAAAACATAACCTCCTTGGCGGAGGTAATCAGATTCAAGAAAGGTAAAGCAGAGTAAGATTGAGAGCTGGTGGTAACGAGTATGTAAATAAGACATGCAAATTGCAACTATACTGGGGTATCTTTGTGCTGAGAACATCTATGTACCAGTGTTGATGGGGAAAGTAATGGACAGCTGTGTGCGTGCCGCAAGCATGTACTGGGATCTCCGTCGACCAGTTGCGACTCGCATTCTTTACTATAGTGAGTGGGATTTTAGGGGAAAAACGTGGCATAGGGCAGTGATATTATAACATTGTATGCTTTGTTCAGCAGCGGCGCTTGCACTACAACAACACTGAAACAGCAACGGCATTCTACATGAAGTGTTTATAGTCTGAGCTGGGGTTGGGATATGATATGTATAATATTTGTATGAACTGTGTATCACATCAGAAATGGAATGACTGACATTTATAGATCTATTGACGAATGTGGAATGTTCGAATGTCTTAGGTTTTGCTACAGTAGTTTGTATGCGAGTTTGTGTTAGAACGTGGTTTAGTAAATACTGAGAATACCTTATATCACAGGATGCAGGAGTTGCATACTGCTGTCGTGATCAGCAATGCTATAAATTTACGGAAAACAACGTGGTACAAAACGTGAAAATCGCCTTGAAAATTTGCGACAATGCGCACATTACTAAAAGCTTTCTTCGTCTGACACTCTTCAGAGTATGAATCGCCAAAAGGGAAAGCAAACCTATATGGCAACCTATTTATATCAGGCATGTAGCAAAACTAGCCAAACATTATTGGAAGAGTCCAAGTGAAAAAACAAACTCTTTCTGCCTACAGAGTACTGGTTTTCTTGTTTTCATGTAGGCAAATTTTTAAGGCGAAATAACTTTTTGAAACAAAATTCTTTGATACCCACTAGTGCAAATCACGATACCGAGTTTTTGTACATAAAGAAAGTTGGAATAGTAGTGTAGTAAGTAGGATGTTTCTGGTTAGCTGCAGATATGAGAAGATAAAATAAAGAGTTGAAAGTGGATAGACATTTGCAGTCATTCGTGATTTGTATTTTACTTCGATATCAAAGCTATATTATAGTTTCATTCGTGGATTAAGATTTGAATAGTTATTAATTTATTATTTTAGAAACCAGTGCTCGAAGTCAAATGAAAATGGCAGCGATTGATTTTGTTGCTGTAAATGTACAGGATTAAATTTAATTTTAAAGCTAAATTAAACATTTTACAATTGAATTTAGGATTTTGCAATTAAAATTATGAAGTAAAGCACATACACAACACGTCTTCGCGCCAAAATGAAAACGTCAACTTCTAAATGTTGAAATGCGTCGCAAAATAGAACCCATAGATTGAAGACGCTCTTTTGTCAAGTTCGTGTTAAATTTTTGATTATTTATTTTAGCTTGACTGAAATGCAAGGTCTAAACGTAGCCAAAGAAACTTGAATAATACCCACCGCAAACGTGTTGATCCTACTTAATATCGTGTGGAGACCAAAAACGGCAGGTAGAAGACATTGCACCAAAGCCGGAGACAAATTGTTTTTCTAAGGACACAAGTTGAAGTCAAGTGAAACCAAACGGATTTTATTTTATGCCCTCAAACTTATCTATCTAAGTTTTTATTCAAATTTGCTAAGTAGGATTAGTTTTTTTGTTACAGAACTGGATTTTCTATCTATCTAACATTCATTTTTACTTTGCATATTAAATCGTTCGAAGTATCTACTCAGAAATCTTAATTCGTATTGTGCTTCTTTGTTTCCAAACGTAGTGACTAGATACTAGCAGAATGTTTTACGCCAAAATATTTGTTGGCAGAGGGATTTATATAATCATCTGACAATGTTTTTTATTGATGTTAAATTCCAGTTTTAAAAGCATGGTATTCAAAATTGGTACACAGCTATCTTCTTTTCGTCAGCTGAAAATCCTAAAGTGGTTCTTGGAAAGGTACACACTGAAGACTTTTCCTGACAGCGAGGGCAGATGTCATAAGTGTCTCTCAAAGCAAGAGCAGGTAGCATGACTGTATATAAAAAACGGCATATGCTTTAACTGTATATGAAGAAAAAGCCAGATGCTTTAACTGTTTGTGAAAGGAAGAGTAGATGCCCTAACTGTGTATGAGAATAAAGTGCCAATGCCTTTACTGTACGTGAAGGGAAAGGCAGATGCCCTAACTGTATATCACAAGTAAGAGCAGATGCCTTTATTGTGGCGGAAGGAAAGGGTAGATGCCCTAACTATATATCACAAGTAAGTGCAGATGCATTTATTGTGGCGGAAGGAAAGGGCAGATGCCCTAACTGTGTATGAGAATAAAGTGCCAATGCCCTTACTGTATCGGAAGAAAAGGGCAGATGCCCTAACTGTATATCACAAGTAAGTGCAGATGCCTTTGTTGTGTCGGAAGGGAAGGCCAGACGCCCTAACTGTGTACTAGAATTAAGTGCCAATGCCTTTACTGTATCTGAAGGAAAGGGCAGATGGCCTAACTGTATATCACAAGTAAGTGCAGATGTCTTTGTTGTGTAGGAAGGGAAGGCCAGACGTCCTAACTGTATATCACAAGTAAGTGCGGATGCCTTTATTGTGTCGGAAGGCCAGGTGCCCTGTGTATAACCGTGTATGAGAATTACAGCACAGACTATCGTCAGCCAACGATTGAATGTCGCCAACCATTCATTGCCCATGCCTGCTGTGGTCGAGTGGAAAAGCCGACAAACCTGCAGTTCAGAGATTGCGAGTTCGACTTCTCGTTATGACGTAGGAAATCGTTGCTGAAAGATGACGGGAGCCCACTCTCTAAGAAGTCATTTCCTAGTACATTTTCTTGCCCTGACTTGGGAATCGGTAACACCGAATGAAAAATAAGCCTTCAAACAAACCCGTAATCCATTTGGTTCGATGTGTCTGAGTCTATCATGTCTAATTCTTTGAGTGTATTTTTGCGAAGATACCTGAAAAGCTCTCTGCTTTGGCATTGAAAATCTTTTTGACTTTAAGCCCTTTCGCTCACAACTGTACGTGTCGGTTTCCGTGGTTGCCCATAGTGAAGTCATGAAATTTTCTGAATCAGTCTTCGGGCGTAACAAAGATAAAAAATGAGATTATTAGGGTACTCTCTAAAACCCGATTTAAGAGCAAGCGATCTGGGTATTAAGTAATGATTTGTCTGTTGTGAAAACCACTAAGACCGGGCAGGGTCATCAAGGAAAGATTTAGGGCTTCCAAATAACACTTAAAGGACGGTAGCTTTTACGGACATTTTTAGTCGTTGTTATAACCCCCAGGTTGTCTTTTAGAAGCGACAGGCGTCGAGTTCCTTTCCATAAGTAGTTGGATTCTCCCCAAGAATTTCCTAGAGGTACAGAGCGGTTGAAAATTTATTTGATAGTACAAGACTTTGAATTGCTGTGTAGTGATCGGGAATGTCATTTACAGAGGAAAGAAACAGCGAAGTGTGATAAATGTCAAAAGGCGAATCAGTGGGGTCAAATACCAATGCCTCGAACATGGTGTGGGGGGCATTTCCCATTTAACAGCATCCATATCAAACCCCTAGCTTGTCAAATGGTCAATGTTGTGTAGTCCCGGGAAGTCTTCTGTACGTACATAGGTTTGAAAGGTTGAATGGTAGGCAGAGTTGAAAGCTTTAATAGTAGGCAGAGTTGAAAGGTTTAATAGTAGGCAGAGTTGAAAGGTTTAATAGTAGACAGAGTTGAAAGGTTTAATAGTAGACAGAGTTGAAAGCTTTAATGGTAGGCAGAGTTGAAAGGTTTAATGGAAGGCAGAGTTGAAAGGTTTAATGGTAGGCAGAGTTGAAAGGTTAAAGTGTGTCATGTTGTTAAGATCGATATCGATTCCAAGACCTGACCTCTTTGAAATTTTCGAATATCGTACTTGTCGTTTTAAAAAAGGATGTTCGTACCTAGGATAAGAGAGTCAGTACAAGATGGTTATGCCGGAAAGTATTGAAAGTTACGAGCGTTTTGTTTGATTTGAAGTCTTAGTTCTATTTTCTACGGAACATTATATTGGCGACGAGGATAAACCCTTGTGTTCATTCGTACTTTTGCCAATATACTGGTGCTTTGCGTTTTATAGCAGTGTGTGGTGTATCATGGCTCAGTCCCTTTCTCTTCGACCTGTACCAGAATTCTGCCTAGATGCTGAAATTGGTGTTAGTCTTTCCAAA
>JANTCA010074831.1:0-15150 GCA_024741275.1 Chironex yamaguchii
ATAGATAGATAGATAGATAGATAGATAGATAGATAGATAGATAGATAGATAGATAGATAGATAGATAGATATAGTATCTCGACAGTCACATTGCTTTTCACATATTTGTCAAGAGTGGAGCAATACCACAATAGCTCCACTAATGGCACGGAGGTTTGAGTGTTGGCTTTTGAGTCTGAGGGATAGCAGTTCGAGCCCGGTCCACTCCCACTTATATCTGTAAGTAGCCCGTATAGTACCTATTCCTCAATCCGTCGTATGAATTAGGCATTGTAGATCGAAAATTCGTGGCGGGACCATTATCTTTTTAAAAATGGCGGTACAACTACAAAACTAGCCACGAGATACTGCAATTTTGTCATTCAGACAGTCAAATGTGAGAACTGTACTCGCCATTTTTATTATTTTGATATTTAAAATACACATTTGTATGTGATTAAGTGCAGGTACATCTAAAGGGCGTGAAGTGAATTCGGATTTATCAAAAAGGAGGGCATACATTAGGGTTATATGCTTACTTTTTAACTGATAAGCCAATTCCACTTTCATGTCACCACATTTATTCCAGGCATCTTGCTCGTAATCTTTCGAAGTATAGACCTACTGTCTCCTTTAAGCCGTATTTAAAACTACAAACCAAGTGTATTGTAATTATTCCTCTTCATCTCTGAGCTTCATCCGTATAGTATGATAGGAGATATGAATCTTTTGCAGATCCTCTGTGTCTTCCTCCCTCGTAGCAACAGGCCACATATCTGCGCTGATGGCGTGCATTCGTCGTTGTTTCGGGTGTCTTCTTCCTCTGCTTCCAGGTTATCCCATGCTCAGCATCCTTCGTCCCATGTAGCTCTCCTTACTCCTCTTCATGTGCCCCAACCATGAGTCTTGCTCTTCGGCGCAATACTCTGATGTTCCTTCCTGTCGTTATCTTTCAGACGTCTTCATTCTTCAATCGGTCTCCTCTGGTGACACCACACGTCCACCTGAACATCTTCATCTCTGCCACCTCCTCTCTCTTTGTAAATCGCCTTGAAAATTTGCGACATTGCGCTAAAAACATACTTTAAAGCTTTTTTCGTCTGACACTCTTCAGAGTATGAAACGTCAGAAAGGAAGTATATGTATATGGCAACCTATTCATACGAAACATGTATCAAAACTAGCCAATCATAAACAAGAAAGGAAACAAAGAAAGAGAAAATAATGAAACAAAACATTATTGAAAGAGTCCAAGTGAAAAAGCGAACTTTTTCTGCCTACAGAGTACTGGTTTTCTTGTTTTAATGTAGACAGACTCCATACATCCAAGATGAAAGGACGATCTAGCTGTGCCAATTATCCGAAAATTCTCGTCCTTATACATTATGGCGCATTCTCAATTTTCTAGTTAAAAAGCTTTTAAGTATGATTTTAGTGCAATGTCGCAAATTCCCAAAGTGATTTTCAAGTTTTGTGCCACAAAAAGATTTTTCAGGTATTTCTCCGTGTCGTCTGCGAACAGTGAAGTATAAGTTGATATTGCACGGATCTAAAAGGGTTATTGGAAGTTGCTGCTTCTAACCAATATTCTTTTTGAATATGTTAACCAAAATCAGAATCCCATAGAATCCTGGCATTTTAAGCGAAACTAAGATAATTCACCTTTAGGCATGTGGACTGAGGCGACCTTCCCTGCTTTCCTTATCATGTTTCTCGCATTTTCCCGGGAAATAAAATTTTTAAGATGTATTTAAGCTGTTAATAACTATCTATTTACGATCAACTATTTTGATTTTAACTTAAAAGCACAAGAGAGAGGAAATATCTTTTCAACACATTTCTATTGATGTAGAAAATTTAACAATAAGGAAAATTATTAGCACTGTTTTAAATTTGTAATTAGAACTAATGAATCAGTAGTTCAAACGGTGCAGTGAAGTGGGAATTTGAAATCCCTTGTCAACTCTTAAAACCTGATGTTAGCTTCATTCACGCGAATTTGGAAGGATGAACCACACGATAGTGTCTTCCAAAAGTCGATCAAACCTTCTGATCAGCGGAAATAAGTGAAAACAATTGGAAATTGCATTGGTATGCGCGTGCATCGAAGGAAACTTGGTTTGAACATTTTAGCAAATTTCCTTCTTCGACGCTTGGAAACATTTAATAACTGTGATCAATTATATTGGTCTGATTCTGTTGTCATTCTAATTAAGACTCGTCCTCTTAACTTCATTTTGGCGTAGCCCTGGATTACCAGCAAAAGGGGTATTGGGTTACGGGAGAAAGGTGGGAAGTGGATGAGGGGTGGCCTAAACGAAGGTCATGGAGGCCGAGAACTCGCGGATGGAGGTTTTCTTTCCAAAATGGCTGTAAAGTTACAAATTTGAGATTTTATTGTAGAAAAGAGGGCCCAGCCAACTTTTCTAAAGTCTGCATGCCCGCTTGAGTGTGTGAATATGTAGTGCCATCTTTAAACGCGTTATGGTGGTCGCATGGGTGAGAAAATTCGTGAATGCAGAATTTTCCCTTTTCAAAGGACGATTAAAATAAATGTTTTGTATTTCAATCCTTTTGCAAGGATAAGTTGAGTTGTCTTTTACAATAATGCAGTACCCGAGCAAGTTGAAAGTTTGCCTCTAGAGCTTATATTTTTTGTTTCGGATTGTTTATCAAACAACATCAATAACAATATTACAGCCCGTCCTCCATTAAGCAAACCGTGTTCATGTAACACTTACGCACACGCATGCTTCCTTCAATTTTTTATGTTTGAACGCATTCGCTGGGGTTATTTTCTGAAGCAAAGACAGAGATTTTTCAGATTCAAAGGAAGTGGCAGTTAGAAATCTTACGTTTTACAAGTTTTTTGGCCAGAGGTACAAGAACGAACACGCTTCAGGTTTTGATTCAAATAGTTTTGAATTTCATATACAAGAAAACAACTGTCAGCTGGCGTCGTCCGTCTTGTTAGACTCTCTAAGATCGCTACGGAAATACACTCAGCTGAAATTTTTGTGCAAGCATTTGACTTGAATTCTGTCTCTATTTTAAATTGTACAAGATGAAAGCAAGTACCCTACAGCAAACTGAGTGTTTTTCGCTGTTCTTTGTTATGCTTATAAGTAATAAAATGTTAAAAGCCACGATTATGTTTGTGTATTTATGAAAATTTCAGCTGCCAATACGCTTATTTCTGCATAAACGCACTCAATACAAAACAGACAAGGACAAACTGGCCCAGACCAGGTCATTTTTCAGCATTAAGCTCTACTTTGTAACTTTAAGTTCCTGTCTCCTTATGTAAGAAATCACCGATGGCGCCACCGAAGATTTAACGACTCTACGTTCGGACGTCAATATTAACGACAAAGTGTCGTAAAATGACGAGAAAAACAAACGGAGTATAAACATGGCAATTAGGAAACACGCAAACATCAACAAAACCACTCCCTCTCAACGAAACAGCTGATAACATGCAAACATGTTGAACTTTGTGTTATGTCGTAATTTGAAGATACGAACTTGGGTCAGGAGGAGAGAAGACCATGTTGGCTTTGTAATCATATTGCAACTATGTATTTTTCTCAGAGCGTGAAAAGTGTCGCACTTCATAAAGTTACGTAACTTATAAGTATGACTGAAAAAGTGTAACGTCATGACAGACCTATTTTAAGAATTTATAAATTATCGTACAATTGGATAAAAATTTGCGACATTGCGCTGAAACATGTTTGAAAGGGGTCTTATTTCCTCTGGACTCTTTCAAGATTGATTCGTTCTTTCATTTTCTTTTTGTCTCCTTTCTTATTTATGATTGGCTAGTTTCGATCAATGTTTATTATCAAAAGGTTCCCGTATGTCTGTACTTTTCGTTCTGACGATTCATACCCGGAAAAGAGCTTTTAACTATGTTTGAAGACGTTTTTAGTGCAATGTTGCAAATTTTCAAGGTGATTTACATGTTTTGATTATGGATTCTCAAAGAAATCGTATAAGTTAACAAAGCTATTAAGCGTTTATTCCAATATGACGAATATTTTCTGAGGTATGGCAATAGTTAAGATTACCTATAGAAACCACTTTGGTTTGATTGGCTTGATTCATAAAGTCATAAACAAGGCTTGATAGGGAATGAACTGACTGATCAATCGATCATATCTCTTATAATCTTTTATATATTTGTGTAACAGTTTTTATTTGGGCTTATTTTAAGATCTACTGTTGAAATACAAATCTAGAAGTTCAAATCTAGAAGTTCAAATCTAGAAGTTGAAAGCTAGAAGTTGAAATCTAGAAGTTAAAATCTAGAAGTTGAAATCTAGAAGTTCAAAGCTAGAAGTTGAAATCTAGAAGTTCAAAGCTAGAAGCTGAAATCTAGAAGTTCAAAGCTAGAAGTTCAAAGCTACAAGTTCAAATCTACAAGTTAAAATCTAGAAGTTGAAATCTAGAAGTTCAAATCTAGAAGTTCAAATCTAGAAGTTCAAATCTAGAAGTTCAAAGCTAGAAGTTGAAATTTAGAAGTTCAAAGCTAGAAGTTCAAATCTAGAAGTTCAAAGCTAGTAGTTCAAATCTAGAAGTTCCAAATACAGATTTGTGTGACGTCATCAGATGCGTTCTCAGTACAATTCCACAGTTGAAATATTGCAAAGAAGCCTTAATTATCCTTTCGCAGGGTAAAGGTAAGCGACAACGAAATTGCAAAAATTAAGAACGAGAATGCAGACTGAATGTAACCAATCAGAGACAACTTAAAAATGAGAAGAATCGTTAGATAATAAATCTTAGCTTGGACATATCACAGCAAATTGCATCCTCACATGTATCTTGTCATTCCTTTCGCCTAACATCTTGATAGTTGCTGCTGTCGCTTGTTCTCCTAGTGGAGGCAAAAAAGCGTTCCATAGATGACTGTTTTTCTCTCGAGATGGAAGTGAAATCATTTGACATTGGCATTCTTCTGGCATTGGCATTCTTCTGGCATTGGCATTCTTATGGCATTGGCATTCTTCTGGCATTTGTGAATCTTAGAAGACAAAGTTCCATCTTATATTCGCACTTTCCACCACTGACGAGACACTAATTCCAGAGGCGTCGTGCCTCCCTGTTTTAGAGGGGGGCAAAGAGAAAGAATTTTCTGCAAACCTTTTGTGCTCACATTTGATTATAGAAGCAACTGGGAGCAGCCTATGCTACTGAAGGTGTCGACGAGTTAAGCAAAAAAATGATGAATTAAGCTGAATTGATGCTATAACTATGCATAGGTCATTCTCTACAAAGAACTCGAGGCACAGCATACAGTGTGTCTAAGAAAATGAATTGAAAGTAATTTTACAATATTACTTCTATTTGATCCCAACACTTTACATTATCAACTTTTTTGTAAGTCAGTATTCTCTGAAATGTTTGGTGTGTTTTTGTGTTCAACTTTTGGAATCAAATTCTTTTTAAAATTCAACAGGATTAAGAATCTATAACTAATTCGTCCCATAATGGAGTGTAACTTATTTTTTACAAGCTTAAGCTTCAGATATGTCCGCTCACGATTTGTAGATCTAATTGGAAGTGTAATTTTGAAATAAGTTTGGATATAATGTCTGTAGGTAGAATTTCTGCAATACTGCAATATCCATGAAGAAGGTCTCATGCTCCAGGACTGCATTTGATGCAGTTGAGGATTTAGTTAGTGAAAGCTCTTTCAGATCAAGATACGTTTGAATGAACAAACATTCCTCGTGCTTGAGCTTTTGTATATCAAGTAGTGTTACTTTGTCACATTCGTAAATGAATGGTCTGATAAATTTTTGTCACCATTAAAGATCTCTCGATTAAGCAATGTAAAATCAGCAAGATATCCCCAATGCATCAACAAGCGTTCATTTATATACAAGACCACTCTTTCAACTGCAACATGAAAAAGTTCTCCGTTTATAGTTCTTCACTTCAATGATACGAGCAACATGGCGGTAAGCTTTCATCTGCCCTTACGTTTCCTTTTATCAAGAAACTGTTCCTCTCCTAGCCCTTCCTTCATGCATAACTGTTTTGCAACTTTCAACAATTGACTAAAATCGATTTCAATTTAGACTTTTTTGATGTATACCGAATACCTTTCAATTTGGTACTAATTTTTGCATGTGACCGCATTTCGCTTAAAGGATCCAAAGTGAACTAGTCTGTCGTATCCTGTGTCCAGCAGATGCGCACAACATGTTTAAATGGCGTGTAACACTCCGTCCCAGACCCATCATTTAGGGCATCTTCTATCATGTTTACGTGCAATTGCTTTTTGGTTGCTTCATGTCAGTCTCTTGGTTTCCAAGATATAAGTACAAGACATAATTGGTAAATTTTACTTTGCATTTACGAATTTAGATCACGTTTCTTGAAGAGGCTGGTAGGAAAGGTAGCTAGTCTTTTCTATTCTTGGGTCAGCTGCAATATTCTCTCTTCGTAGTCAAACTTTTTCATACTCATAACGCATCTTCCACTCTAAATATTGCCACCTTTTGCTTTTATAGAAAGATATATCATGCCTAAAAACTTCACATTTATCATTGTTGTTTGCGTTTGCAACATTGGTCTAACTTCCGCTTCTTCATAATCAGTCAGAGATGTCGCGGCCGGAGGGAGGGGTCAGCGGCCCCTGTTAAGAAGTTTGTCGGATTTGTCTAACAATTTCCAATATATTCTTCCTTCTCGTATTTTTAAACAAATTCTTTCAAAATATCTTTTACTTTATAAAAGATCTTTTACTTCATTCTATCTGTGTCACCTGGTCTTCTTATGATTTTCATATTTACACGCAAACAACTATGTCTATAAACCACAACAATGCAATACTACCACTTTGATTAGTAGACTAGGTAGCCAAACAAAGAAGCTGTCTTATAATATGTAGGTATGTGGCGCCACTTTCTCTAGAATGACCATAACCAGACTTGCAATTTTAAGTATCCCCTTGTTCTTATGAGCCCTTGGACCTTGAAAACGTTCGGAGACACTCTTTAATTTTCCATATTTTAAAATGGATTCTATTCTAAATAGGTTTATTTTCTTGAGATACAGGTAACTCATTCCCTTTAAGATAGCAGAGCCACATTATTTTTATTCAATGGGTAGCATGATTGAAATGTGGATCTAGACTTTCCATATCTTATTTTGACTCGAAAACTACGTCATGGCTACAGGAACTTTCTCATGCATAAACTCCACCTTGTAAGAACAAAATATTAACAAAAAGTGACATATAGTACTCAGAATTTATAAAAATCCTAAAACCATTTAAGATTGAGCAGATTTACACATGAAAAATCAAGGCATACAAAATCTCATACAAAATAATACATTTACATATAGCAATATACTAGCTGCACTTGCCCTGTCTACTGTCAAGACAGGGCCTTTAATAACATTAAAACTGGGGTGCAATCGGCCTGCCATCCCTACGATTTGCCCCACCAATTATGCCCTAATATGTAGGTATGCGACGCCACTTTCTCTAGAATGACCACAACCATCTTACAATTTTAAGTATCTCTTGTTCTTATGAGCCCTTGAATCATTCGGAAACACTCTTTAGTTTTCCATATTTTACACTAAATTCTATTCTAAATAGGTTTGTTTCCTGAGATAAATGTAACTGAGACAAATGATGGTAGAGCCATATTTTTCCTATTGAATGAGTAGCATGATTCAAATTTGGATCATAAATGGCTCTTGTGTTTTGACCCAAAGCCAACCATAGCAAGATTTTTCGACAAAAAAGATTGTCGTCAATCAAGGCCAAGCTTACAAAAAAAGAGATATTTCAAACTTTTTGAAGGGATTTATTGAGACCATGTTCTAACGAATATGTTTACTTTCGGCTAGTACCTGAATTCATTTTATCTTAAGTACTTTTGAATTGATTCATTTCATGTAAATTTATTTGATTTAATGTAATTTTGATGTACCCCCATTGCGCCAAATTTTTGGGCATGCTTTCTAGTCCAGCATACTAACATGG
Organism: Chironex yamaguchii; assembly: GCA_024741275.1. NCBI lineage: Eukaryota > Metazoa > Cnidaria > Cubozoa > Chirodropida > Chirodropidae > Chironex > Chironex yamaguchii. The sequence continues at coordinate 7,988 of JANTCA010074831.1, forward strand.
TCCTTTTCCAGGACTTGCACCCTTCCCGCCCACCTTCAATTCAAATTTCTTAAAAAAGGCTCCGTGTCAAGGTGAGCGGCTAATTTCAGTCCATAGGATACAAGATGCTTTAGCATATGAAATTGTGAAATTGTCAAAGAGAAGTGAAGAAAAAGGAAATATACGTTTGAGCAGTGCAGTAGGTCAACCTTAGTATGGAGCAGCTGTACTGGAAAGGATGGAGAAAGGAGTGAAAAAGCTGTTTTAAGAAGAGAATCCACAATGTTCTATTCTAAATAGGTTTATTTTCTTGAGATACATGAACATGGCTACAGGAACTTTTTCATATCTAAATTTAACCTTGTAAGAGCTCAATGTTAACAAAAAGTGACTTATGATACTCAGAATTTGAAAAAGGTGAGTTGCTGATTTCAGTCTAAAGGCTACAAGATGTTTTAGCATATAGAATTGAAAAAACAACAAAGATTGTTTGAACATTGCAGTAGGACAATCTTAGAATAAAGCATCTGTAAAGGGAGGACAAAGGAGTGAAAATGCTATTTCAAAGGGAGAATCCACAATGCCTTTACATTTGACCATTTGATCAGGTTTGCAACCACATCATTATGGAGACCTGTAGTTCATCTATTGGGCCAATATCATAGTTTTGTGTTCTAGAGAAACTGTACAGCTTCTTTTCTTAATCAAGAGAACGGAGGTATGTAGAAGTAAAAGAGAATAAAAAATTACGCCAATGCATAGACCCCAAATGATCTTGATGACAAGACGGTGGTCACATCAAAATGTCTTCTTTGTAAATGATGACAAATTATTTAACTATTGTATTGACACTCTGGAAGACTGCCATTCAGCAGTTCAAAGTAATGAAGCTGTCTTTGATGCGAAGGACTAGAAGATTAACGTTCGTTCTTCCGTATTGCACTAATGCATGCTTTTCGTCAAATTTTGGTAATCAACTATCTTCTCATTTGTAGCAATAAAGAGTTGACTATTTGACATCTGTTCGACTGGGTCATACAGCGCAGGCAAAGTTAATTTCACAACAATCGATCTACCTTTCATAATGAAAGCATTTTTAAGATCTACAACATTTGCTTAAGTTGATGTGAACATTATATTACGTCTAATTAAATTTCAAGGAGCACAATCTTTTTCTTCTTTGATTACCAACTAAATTTAACGCTTAAAAGTTAACATTTCCCATGTTAATACCCACCTCTCCATGTATCGCTTTAGTTTTAGCATATCTTGATAGGCAGGTCCTTTGTATACGACAGTTGAAGGAATTTAAGGTTTTGGGAGTGCACGTGTAGAATTTTTGGGCATAGATCAGCCTCGTTTTCGTTTCATAGCCAGGTACGTGACTATTGTTAATGTGATGAAAGCCCGCTGATCTTCTATGAATTGTTGTATGTGCGAATTATGGATGCCACATGCTGAATCTGTCGATGAAAACAACGCATACATAAATCTTTATAGTCGGCCAAAGCATATCCATTTTTATCATTTGGCTCGTACAGCATCAGAACTATAAACTCCGATTTCAAAATTAAACTTAGACTTCAAACAATAAGCATGTATCTGCCCTGTTTGTACTCCAACTATACAAGCCATGACATCACTGTTTTGTTTCATCGACCAGAACATCTCGTGAAAGACAACAATGACGTTAGCGAAACCCAAACGATGTGTGCAAACTCATTTCGGAAACAAAGACGTCATCGTGACGTCAGAGGTATTGTTATTGGGACAGTCAAACCGCAGCGTTCAATTGCCTTGCCACTTTCGAGTTGAGTTTGTTGAAAAGCAATCAAGTTCAGCTGCCGAACTATACCAAATGATATCAAAGAGCGACATTTGAACTTACTTTGAAAGATAAATGGATTGAAAAAGATAGTTATATTGATATACTAATATTATAAGTTGCGATTGCTTGTAATTTAAAAAATCTGAGCTTTCGTTTAACGTAAAAGTCTACAGTTGAAATTGTAAGAGTGATAAGGGATTTATTTAGGCTCGAACTATACTTACAAAAATGCCAGCCTAAAGCTTTGTCGACATGGTCTTATTTGTAAGAATATATCTTGACAACACCAAGGTTCAGGAAGACATATATTGATTATTTGCCAAAGTCATAAAATTTAATCCCAGAGTCTTTCAAAAGGTTTCTATTTCATAAGTATCAGTTATAAAGAATGACATGAATAATTAAACACGGGTGTATTCATTTAGGACAAACTATATGACAGACTGAAATCTATTGACTAGCTTCGTTTGAAGAAATGCGTCTAAACTGTTGCATTAAGCAATGATTGACTAAAAGTAAAATGTGAAATGTGGAGGACATGATCCTCTAACTTGTTTTAAGGGTGCACGCGTTATTATGTTCATGTCTGGTAGAATTGAGGCGCGGATCCAGGGGTAGGGTCCAGAGTATCCGCACTCCCCTCCCCCCCCGGCTTTTGGCCTTTGAAAAATACCGGCTCTTCGGTAAGCGACATTTGAGTCCAGACTGTTGCATTACAACTCCACAACATTTCTACTTAAGCACTCAATACTTGAAGCTATCCATCAGTACCTATTTGGGGGATTTCGTTAAATGTCTATAAACTAGATTACTTGTGATTTATATACCTGCTGTACATCCATGACCATACCTTTCACTAATTAATTCTTGGATTTGCCTGCTTGACCATTGTACTTTTTATTTGATTTTATTTTGACTGTAAGCAATTCTTCTTCCTCTGCTGATTTGTAATTAAGATCAATAGCATCCGTATTCAAAACATTTCTTAGGATTTGGACCACTCCGCAAAAGATCCTGGGTCCGTTCCTGGAATTACAAGTAAGAAAAACTACAAAAAGGTTTCTTCCGGATTGAGAAATGTTGATATCCTTTTACTACCGCGCTAGTGTAAATCCTGTTTTTTCCAGTGTATCCTACATGAGAAACATTACTTATTCCTCATATTGGATGACCATGAAACTGCTACAATTTCTGCTTATCTTACATGAGGTTAAGCTTCAATCACAGTTGTGAAAAATTAGCAAGGAAACGCTTTAACCCACATAAAGAACCCAAGACGAGAAACATTGTACTGTACTGCAATTCAGTATTTCATAAAAATGACACTTGTACTCAGCATAAAACACTTAATTTAAATTTGGAAAACCACAGTGGTTTCCTTTCCTATACCTCGACCTGGCTACCGTGAGTGACTGTGTGGTGCTAATCGAGTTCTAACAAGATGCACCCCGCGGACCTAAATAAGTAAAAGGGGGTTACCTAGCCTCCCCTTGACTGCACCCATCCTCATACATCTTTCTTTATCACAAACAGGCTGCGGAGTGTTTTTCATTCCATTTTCTTCATCACAAACTCATAGAGCAAGCATTGGTTTTCTAGCTACGTAGCTATCAAAAAACAGTAACTGGCTTAAACATATTTCTCCTATACATTGTTCTTGAACTGTATTTAGAATGTTACACTGACATACCAGGTCAATTACTCTGTTTGGATGAAACATAAGAACATAAACCCTAGTTAAACTTGGTCATGGTTTTTGCTTATCAGCCTGCTAGTTAGTTTTATCTGTAGATTACATTTTTCAGTCTGATTCTCCTTTGTCTATGCACTGAGTTAAAGTGTTTTCAGTCACTTGTACATGGTATGTGGCAGTCTAGGGCTTGAACCAGCGACAAAGTTGACTTTTGGATATGCCGCAGCCTGGTTGGTTTAGATGTTCATCGGAAGATATAAGTTTCGAATACATCACTCAGAGGCGCACATAGTGATGCCCTCCAATGCACGTATCATCAACAAAATACAGCTAAAGATACGGTGGGAATGTGTTCGAGTGTTACCCCTCACAATGGCAAATGATGTGCGTCAACGACCTGTACCAATTTCAGTCATGATTTCACAGGCACCGCGGAATAGGGGGGCTGGGGAGCTATAGCCCCTCACATTTTCCAAAAATAATGTTTGAAAGAGTTGGATAGAATTCGCTAATGATACATTAGTTTTTCCGGGACTCAAAGCCGGCATCTGCATTGAGCCCTAGTAATGTGCTGCAGGGCTTACTTTTTTGCTATCATGACATCAATAATAGAGTCAAAATAGCCAATTAGGTGGTTCGTTCGATTGTAACCCCCCTCCCACTTTCAAACCACTCCGTGGTCCCTTTTTCACCATTTGACCATCCTTGCATTATAGCTGGAGCTGGGACAATGGCCTTGGAGGTGTATAATGATTGTCCGAAAGTTGATGCATTTGTAGTTGCTATTGGTGCGGGTGGGATATTGAGCGGTATTTGCATAGTAGTTGTAAGTTGACTTCCTTCGTAACAAGACACATTGCTGAAAAAATTATCAATGTTCTCACTTTTATCTGTAATTAAGGTATACCTTCCTGGTACTCCATATTTAGGTATTTTGTTTGAGACGGGTGCTCCTGAACTCAATAAATGTGATAAGGCATGGAACGCCAAAAGGCAAAGTACATTATTTCATAGCTGTATATCCTTGAAAACACTTATGGGACGCGTGGGTAATTGTATATCTTAGAAAACATTTATGGGGCGCGTGGGTAGATCCTATGATCTGTCTTAGGTCTGTTTCGTAATAGTAGATCGTATGATTTGTAAATTTAAATAATGTACATTGATCTCCGAATATTACAAGATAACTCAGTCGTGAGCTGAAAGTACGAAGAAAGGACGTCTTCTCTGTCTCGTCCTACTGCGCATGCTTAATAATAAACACTTATTTTTAATCTTCATCATTATTTTGCTTTGACCACAGATGAGATGATGGATTCCACAAAACCACGACTTTCCGTTCCTGCATTGTCATTTTTGGATCCTTGGCATCTGATCGGTGCTGGCAGACGTTTAAGTAGAGCACAAAAGAACAATTGTCGACGTTCCCGGGATTGTCAGTATTGGGACTTGAGCCCGCGACCGTTCTTGCAAAGGAGCTGGAAGGAGTATTGTGCCATCTACTACTTATCACTAGATCGCATACAATACCATTATTATGCCAGCTGCTGCCATCCGTCGCATTGTTCACTACTTATCACTTACCACTGTCATCTATTCTATATTATTGTGCCATATACTCTTCTTGTGGTATCATCATAGTGGTACAGTGCTCGTTTTGGATGTGGCAGGTTGTGGCTTTGAATCCACGCCCGGGGTCACCAACCCACCTACACTACCAAACACACACCCCTCTGACAAGCAAAATACACATGTATTGTTCAATTGATGTCTTATAACTGCGCAAGGGATCTTCAATGACGGCTTTAAAAAGGGTATATAATGCTTCCCGGCTTAGGATTCGGCACTTACCAGACAGATTATAGGAGTGAAACACACAGTGCTACCATTGGACAAGACCGCCCCTCCCCCCTCATATACACACACACATATTGCAGCATTCTCGGTGCTTGCACAGCAGTGTGGCCCCAAGGGTAAGGAAACGAAGATAAGAGCCGCCTTATACATCAAACTGGCGTTGGAAAGAGCTTTAACTTTTGACTAGTTGCAGAATTTTCTTGCCTTGTACGAGTCCCACCATGTACCTCCCCCTTTTATCGTAGAATCCCACGCCTTAAAGTTCGTTATTGTATTGACATTTCCCTTCTTATTGTCCACAGCGCAGTCGTTTCATTTGCACGCAAAATGCTCGGTAGGATAGAGAATGATTATTTGAACAATACATTATGCAACTTTTTTGACCAAATTGTGATGATTGGAAACTGACGTCATTAGTCACGTGACGTCTTTCATTTAGGATAAACAGTGTCAATTGGATTAAGGCGATCAAAGACCAAAATAGCCAAGATTTGTGTATTAAAAAACCCAAAGGATTGGCATGTTTTAGGCCATACTTAAAGTTGACCTTCTACACCGAAAAGTAATCATGGAATGGCAACCGTATTAAGGTGGTGTATTTCTACAAGCCCACCCGTAGGAATTTCGAATTTACTATAATTTTACTCGCTTATTTGGTAAGACCAGGGGGTGTAAATCAAGACAAAATTTACAGGGGTGTGATTACTCGATTGTGATTCGCCCTAACAGCACCAAAAAGTACGTAGATTTTTGCCGTGAAGACATCTTCAGGACTTATTCCGTTTCAAACCGAATTTAAAAACGTGCCATGTTTCGACGGGCGAAAATAAGAACAGAGTCTTGTTCACTCGAGTTTTACTGAAGAAATATTACGATGCTATGCGTACTCAGCTCTGCCCTCATATATTTCAACTTTGGCCTCTTCTGCTGCAAAATATGCCCACTTTATCCCCAATTTATCCCCGTTCCCCAACCCCTTGTTAATGTGGTAGCAAAAATGAGCCTCCCCGGGTAAAGCTCTTGAGGAAAGTCTCCTGCTACTGCGACAATTATTTCGCTATAATTATGGAGGGCCAAAATGCTAATTTTACGGGTACTCTAGTGCACCTTAGGCAAACTTGGGGAACGATAGTCCCCACCCACCTACACTACGAAAGACACACCCCTCCGACAAGCAAAGTACACTTGTGCTGTGAAATTGATGTCTTATATCTGTGCAAGGGATCTTCGCGCAAAATACAGTTGATAAATTACATACCTACATACATACATATATACATATATACATACATACATACATACATATACATACAGACAGACAGACAGACAGACAGACATACATATATACATACGTACATATACATACATACATACATACATACAGACAGACAGACAGACAGACATATATACATACATACATACATACATACATACATATATACATACATACATACATACATACATACATACATAAATACATACATAAATACATACATACATACATACATACATACGTACGTACATATACATACATACATACATACATACATACATGCATACATACATACATACATACATGCATACATACATACATGCATACATACATACATACATACATACGTACATACATACATGCATACATACATGCATACATACATACACATATACATACATACATACATACTTACATACATACATACGTACGTACATATACATACATACATACATGCATACATACATACATACATACATACATACATACATACATGCATACATACATACATGCATACATACATACATACATAC
>JANTCA010074842.1:0-15148 GCA_024741275.1 Chironex yamaguchii
ATAAAACAACGACCATACTTTTTAATTATATTCTTACGTGAGTCCAAATCCACTATCTTGCTGCATTCTTCTTCATCATGTTCATCTAGGCAAAATGCACATCGTTTCTTGTGGTTTTCTGCTCTGAAGGTGTGCAGTGCGGTGGCCGTTCCGTCATGTTCCGCCATTCTTTTGGTGGCGTGCTGTCGTCTTTCCGTGCTTCCTGGCCCAAAAATCGGCGTGTGAGTTTCTCGAATTTTAAGCTCTTTCTGGAGATTGTCAAGAAAATCTCGTACGTTCCATTCCATGTGATCCATACGTGAACTCCTCACCATGTTGAGCCTCACAACTTGGGGAATTTTATCCAGAAGAACTGGTACGACAATACTCGCATAGGTCTCCTCATCCACATAAAGAGCATTTAGGCCACGGTAATGCGTTTCTGCCTTATCATGGAGTGTTCGTAGCTTGTCCACTTGTCTTTCATCAGACACGCTGTCGATTTTCAACATCTCATTGATATGAGCTCTCTTGATTACCGTAGGCCTGGCGTATCGGCTTTGTAATAGCTCTACTGCCGCTCTGTAATTTGAGGCTGTCATCTGGAATCCTGATATCACAGATTTCGCTGGCTCCTGTAAGGACTTTCGTAAATACTGGAATTTCACTGCATCAGGAAGGTCCTCGTCATTATCCACTATGCTGCTGAAGGCATCCCAAAATTCGGGCCAATCCTGAGGTTTTCCATTGAAGGTTTGCAGTTCCAGTTTAGGCAGTTTGGCTTTTGCCTTCTTTGCTGTGCTACCTCCTGACGGAAAACTGTTGTCCGGCGTTCCCTGTCAAAGGGTGGCGTCCGACTCCAATTTCTCTTCGATTTCAAGCAGAATGTCCGCTATGCTCCTCATAATGTTCTCCGACTCTTCTACTTCTTCGATACATTTTTCTTCTTCACATTCTTCGGACATGATGTCCAATATTTTTTCATCCAACTTCCTCAACGTGCTCTTTTTGTCCGTCAGGGTTTCTTTACACCTCAGCAGTTCTTTCTTTTTGTTCGGTTGGAAGCTTTTCACACTTTCTGCGGCCGCTGCGACTGTTCTCGTCACGTACGCTCTGTGAGCCCCTCTTGCCTTTCTGAGTTTTGTCAGCTCCGATCTGCTTTCCGCATCTAATTCCCGCTCCATCTCCGAGTCTTTTTGCCGCGCCATCGTCCAATCGTTCAAAAAGTCAATCCGGGCGGTGCCTCCACTTGTGTTAGGACCGCTATTTCTAACGGTGTCTCTATCGGAGTAGCGACGCCTTTAAGACCCCGGGATCCTAGTTATACGCCCGAAAATGCGCGATCCCCAAACGCATGTGATTTGATTTAACACTTCTGTTATGGAAATTCACGGTATGCATTACTGAGTATGAAGCAAACGTCAGCTCAACAACTGCTGATGCAAACCAAAAGGAGTTCATTTTACTCAATCAGCCAAAGTCGGAAGTGGGCCATCCTGAAATCTGAACTCGAGAAATAGTTAGGTGTAAAGGAGTTGAACAATTTGTGGGACTGACACGTTTCGGTAACTAGTTGTAAATCATCGATCCCAAGTCATGAGTTCTTAATTGATTGACAAAATGCACAGTTACTGCGATTCCACCATCCAAAGACTAACTCTTTAATATTAACGTCCATGTTTATGGTTGTCTGAATCCCTAATAAACACTCCCACCATGCTGCCCGGCAAGCCCTGCTTTACATTTTGTGCCTTTCTGTTCCAGTTTGTTGCATACTGTTATCAAAGGGCTTTTGACGTGGGTGGATTTGATTGCACCATTCCGACATAGCGTCTTGGCAGTCATGTCTGCTGTAGAAATGTGTTGTTGACTCGTGCAACCCGTTATGTTGTTCCTGACCGTTATCAAAAGCTTGCAATAGCACGGGGCGTTGCTTACGTCAACTCAAACTAAGTGAGTTGAGATCAGCAGCAAGACACACAAACTTTATTTAGTTGAGGTCTTCTCTCAGCACGCTGGAGTGACCAAAGACTTTCTTTTGGACGTAAGGGAAAAAATGTCAGGAATTTAAATCGATTTTATGACAACCTGAAATCATCTTCCACCGTAAACGTTCTTTTAATTTTTTTAAATTCCTGTGATACTGACTGGAACATGATTCCTCGGCAGTCATTATCCTGTAAGAATATTAATAACTCAGCATAAATAGAGGAACGAACGGCCTACAAATAAACGAGTCTGCTTGCCAACACACAAGTATGCTTTAGGGCGGAAGTGGGAGTTTCCAAGTGAAGCAACGATGAGTTTCTTTTGTGGTAACATGAAACAATGTGATTGAAAGATACATGACATGTACTGAAAAGCGCCTTTTTGTCGGCTATACCTTCGTCTCTTGGATATATTTTAAAATTAACTCATATCAATACTATCTTTCTGTAACCAGGAAATCAACTGGGAGTTAGTCAGGGTGATAGAAGTTTCCGTATGTAAAACGATAGCACGATGACCATTTTACATCAGTGAAGGGCTGGTTCATCAATTTACGTCATGGTCTGATGACGTGTATTCAAGCTACATGATAACCATACTCGGGACAGGTCAAAGCTGCAAATCGCTCTCACAAGGAAAAGTGCTTTAATCTTATCTTGCAGTCATTGGAAGACCGAACAGCAAATTACAAGAAGCAGATGGCTGACTGGTGCAATTTTAAAACAATACCCAGTGTTATCTTCCAATGATTTCAATGATTTAGTTAGTCCTTGCAAAAGTCTTGCACGTAATTCGTAAGTTTGGATACAGAAGAGGAGAAATTTAATCACCATAAAGAACGTTTTGTTAATGAAGCAGTCAAACGTAGATCCCAACGGTCTTATGACGAGTGCCACTTACGAACTATATTGCAATGCCCAAGGTGCAGCATATGCCACTAACTGTGGTACCCCGGGGCAGACAGTTTTCCACATTTGGTTGGCTGTCTTTACGTGACTAATTAAGAGTGAACAACCGTTGGCAGGAAATACGCCCACCTGCAAGTCGCAACTCCAGGAATCAATCTCAGGACATTGTTCAGATTTCTTCCGACTTTTTTGTCGGTGTAATCAGGGATCTGTCTAAATAATTTGTTTTATATCTGTCGGTGTAATAGTCACTTCGCCTTATAGTGTTATGAAACTGGAAACAAGTGACGTCACTGGAGGCAGGGTTTCACAACACTGATTTTAACAAACTACTCAGCTTAAAATGTTTAAAAATGAGTGCAGTCTTGCATAACCAATCGGTTGCATTTCTAAAAAGACTTATATGAGTGTGGGTATTAAGTGTGGGTTTTGCTGAAGACGGTGTGGTATGACATCAGGGATGTGACATAAATTTTGAAAACAGATGAATCCAACCTTTCGCCGGTGTTGATAGGGAGCCAGGGAATGATGTTTCCGGGTCACCAATGTCCTATTGACAGTTGAGTTGTTACTTTTTCAGTTTACATACACAGAGAAACATGTGAAGACGCAAATAAATAATTTTGGGTCGACACTTCAACAAGCTGAGTTGCTTAGATCTGGGATCGTACGTGGATGTATTTCGGTAGACTGGGCATGATTATTATTTTAGTGAGGCTGTGTCCAGTTTGTCTAAGCCACTAGGAGCATTTCTACACTTTCAATAACAACTCAGACAGTAGCTTTGTCTTGTCTTTAAGGATTATCAATCCTGCATGCGAGTTAAGTTCGTACCGCTTTTCGGCGTTGTCGGTGTTGCAAAGAGAGTTATTCCTGATCAATTCCAGGCATCCCGCAGTTAATAGTTGATTCGTGTAGGAAACCTGAAATATATAAAAGCTGTCAGCGCAATAATAGAGAATGCCCTACATTTAAACTTGGTATAGATAATGTACTTACTATAGACAGAAGGAGAGTCACGTTGTACCATCCTCTTTGCTAGTAATGAGGAACGAGGAAAAGGTCCTCTTACTTTCAAGAGATGGTTTTTACAAGGACAGTATAAAATTTGGTGAGAAGTGTGCGAAGTGTTGATCGCATGAGATGTCCCTAGAAATACGCCCCCAGACCACCAGGTTTTTGGAGTTGTACAAGTTTCTGTCTGAATAAATCAGAATAAAAGTTAAACCTCTATAGCGGACACCATCGGGAGCGAGAAAACGTGTCCGCTATAGAGAGGTGTCCGCTATAAAGAGGTTGTCCATTTTCCTTCTGATTCTTGGCAAAATAGATCCATTAAGGCTCAGATACTACATTTTAGCTTAATCGGTTTAACTGGGACGTAAATACAGGCCATGGAGGGACCTGGTGAACGCACATTTTCTGAATTTTTGTCACCAAAAATGACCCTTGTAGTGGAGGTCTTGATGCAGCAAAATGAGGGCAAAACTTCCCTCAGAGAACTCTCAAACAGAATAACTCTCAAACTTCCCTCAGAAAAAAAGCATTCATTTCAAACGTTTATCCTTGATTACGATGGCATGAAAAAGCTGGAAATTTTTGTTTTTTTCATGTAGCTATGTTTTTGCAGCAATATGCTGCACAAGAAATGACCATGGCTAAAGTTTACTTAGAGCTAATACAAGTTTTCAAATTCGCGCGCGCTTTTTTGTTTTGCCAACCAAGGGCTACCATTTTGATTCTCCATGGTTGCCCCACATCACGTGACCTAGCACGCATTCTAGTCTTCTTAATTCTATGGTTTATAAGAAAACTGTTGAAAGGTGTCCACTATATAGGATGTCCGCTATAGGGAGGTTTTACTGTTTATAGCTATTCTGACTTTTTAAAAAAGTTATTCCTGTCGCGCTTGGAAATTTTGAGTAGTGTCACTTAATCTCGTAGATCGCCTTCTCTTCTCTGTTTCAATATAGAGCAAAGGCATACCACTAAACAACATGCCTTTTTCGATCTTGCAAATAATTCTCTGGTAATCTGTTATCGTGTAAATTAAATTTTGTTTGTCAAATGCCATCAACCTCTTATCGAAGACGTATCGTGAATCTTGTATGGCTTATTAATACGAGAAGATCAGAGAGCTTGCATGAAACTATCTTACATGATGTCTTTGGTCGAGTTAGACGGCACCCCTAATTGTGTGAAAGGATTTCAGGTGTGGCTATTGTTTCAAAATTTGAATAAGTTAACGAGGTCTAAGCCAAGTAAGGTGGAACTGCTGAACCAATTTTTGAAAATGGTAGGGGAATATTAGGTGAAAATAGTTATTCTTGCCTTAAATTATTTCGGTTTTAAACATTCTTCATTTTAATAATTTTGTTGTCCTAATGGGCGACTAGGCTACTTCGGTCAGTTTAACCTTGACAGTTCCTGAGAATCTCTTGTGTTGTATCAATTTTGAAATATGCTTGTCGTGCTAGAAGAGACTTGCACACTCCGCTCTAATCGACAGCTTATTTTTGTCTGAATTTACGACTGTGACGTATTCTTGACATCGTAGTTTGCTTCAAACGCCGCACAATTGACTTCAGAAGAACGTTACATCATCAGTCCATAATTAGTTTAATCATCAACTTGGCACTGCTGAAAATTTCTGCGCTTTGAAAACAGAATTATCATTTGCCTAATTATAGAAATAAAAAGAAATGAAAGAAGCTCAGTTTATATCTGTTCTCTTTGTTGCTTAATTCAAACTTTTGCTTACAGAGCAATTAACTACACAACAAGCACAACAAGAATAATAACCAACGCTGCATCATGCAATATCATTAGGCTAGAGTATGAAGAAGTCTTGCCAATCGTCAACTGACTTCTCCATAATTAGGCATATTGGAGTTCGAGTTGGGTGTTGGTTCTTTGACATAGAATATGAGAAAATTTGGAATGTTTGTGACGTGGGACTTAATATAACTTCAGAGAACTTGTTCCTTGCACAACATTGCAAAATAGCAAACTTGGTTCCGTCAAATGGTTTACTTGTGTGTGTTACTATGGTGCAGTTCGTTTGATTGACAGTCCGTTGTTATGCCTGCTTGCCCCCCACAGAGTTGACGCTCAAGTGCAACAAGAAACCAAGAACAATAGTAGCAATAGTTAGGTGAAGCCACATCATATTTATAATAGGCCTTTTCGGATCTCATTAACAACCGCGCATAGCAACAAGTTGAAGGGGCAAACAAATCCAATCACGGCATTAAAACTTTTAGTTAAGATTCGAGGGAAGGGTAATTCCTGGATAGTTTTTAAGTTATTTTGCTTTAAAAATGTCAAAAAGCTGTATTACCAATGGATACAGCAATGATGGATTGATGGGGAAAGCTTTACGCTTCTTTATCAAGTCCATTTGCCCCTGACTTTTGGTATGGTCTTGGATACAGAGTCGAAAGAAAATACGATAAGGTCACTAACAACTGTAAGAAGATAGATAGCCTAAAAAAATTACACGGCGAATCTGTTGAACAATACGTGATCCCTACATTGACAGACTGCTATTTGTACATAAGACGCTTCTCCTAATGGAGATTCTCCACTTTTGTAGTCTACAGTACCACTGAACGTGAAGCTGAAGTGCACAGTCATGAAGACTGACCACTTGAGGCAAGAAAAAGAATACCTTATGGCCAAGATCAGCATGTTAGTAACTTTACATCAAACACTTAACTCTGTCGAGGTTAGGTTTTTGTGTTGTGAACACACCGACCTTACTGCCAGAGATGGCAAGTATACTTCAGAAGACAGTAATTTTATAAAATGGAAGGACCCTCAAATTTCTCTAAATATCTTCCCTGTGCGTCTCCGCACTTATTAATGCATTTAGATGGCATTCTACAACGTACAAGACCTTAAAAACACTAAAATAATACCAAAACAAGACCATGCTCCATAGAAAACGTTGACGGACCTCATTGTTTGCCCCTTCGTCGGATCGTTGCCATTGACAACAGGCAGTGTGACGTAACACTGAAAAGGTCGATACGAGAAGTCGTCGTATTTAGGTTTCCCTTTGTTTACAACAGTATCTGAAATTTAAATCAGGACAATATGGTGTGTGGCTTATGGTTATTGAATAACGGTATTTGCTTTGCGATGTTTTCAATATTTTATTGCCATGTTCACGACCACTTCATTTTAGTGACTGCCTGTTCCGTAACTTGTGCTAGGATCTTTGTTACCCATAACTGAGATATTTATCTGCCGTCAGTCATAACGCAGTAAGTCCTCTAGGTTAAAACTCCATGAGCGCTACGGATAGATTGGGCCATACTTTAATTTCCCAAATTCTGTCAGCATTTAATCACTTTTCACATGTCTGACCTAAATAAGTTCCCATTGATATCGGATTGCACAATATTTACTTTAAAAGGGACAGTGTGCTTTGGGTCAGTTACTTTACACGTTCCAACAGAAATTATTAATGTAAATAATAATTCATCGTCCTTTTTATTTGGTGTGTAGTCACTCTCTCTAATCACAGTCATAAATTGTCAGGGTAAACCACTGACCATCAATATGGTTCTTCCTTATGCACAGCGAAGAGATGTAAACGCACGCATCAAACTGTTTGGATTTAGTATGATTTTGATTCTGTTTTAAACAACAGTTCGCACAGATGTGCAATTATCGATCTTTATAAAGAAACTGCTTAGAACATGCGTTGTTGATAACAGAAATAAATTGTTGTCCCCTATACGGAAGTGCCGCCTTGATTATCATTTTACATTTTGAGTTCCGCTTTTCAAAGCTTTTCTGCTACGCCCTCGTCGGCGACAATATCATAGATTATTGAGAAATTATGATTCCCACAAATAATTCAAATCTGCTGATTCCTGTTGTACTGTAGATACATTTGCTACTGAGGATGTCTGGTTTTTAGGTCTTGTAAAAGGTTAATAGAATTATATTTGTATGTTTTCATTTGTTTCGGAATGTTAAAACTAGAACCGATCAGAACTAGATCTCTCTTAGGATTAATGTATTTATGAGCACCTCATTACTCCTTTGGTTTATTGTTTTAGATAGACGTTCCAAGGTCTAAGTATAGACTCTTTTTGTTGTCTGAATTTTAAACTGAAATAATAAACACTGTACTTTATTGTTCAGTAACTACGTGGAATTTCGAGTTAGTTCTGGATTAAATGAAAGATGATAATAAGATTTAGAAGGAATCCAACTTAAGTATTACTGGGCTTTAAATAATCGTCGAAGAATTTTAAAACTATTAAAGTTGGATCATAATTGAAACAACTTATTAAATACGTTATTACAAACTGACGAGAAGTGACTATTTCAGAGAATATTGGTTAAAATTTGTGTCAGACCAACAAATTGAATAACGTGAAAAGATAAAAGTTGAGTTCTTTGTTGGACTGAAAATCAATTACTTTAAACCGTGATCAAGAATTATGCGCCATGGCGATGTTGCAGTCGCTCTCTTGGTCATATCTGTGTGTATGCCAAATGAACTTTTCTTTTCCGTATCTCAACACTCAGTGGCAACATCTGGGCTCTGTCTTGGAGCTACCTCGTGGTTATGTTGTTCTTATTCTCAGTATTCTCATAAGACACCTGTTCATTTTCCAAGTCTAACACCCACATAGCAGTACTGGACCCACAAGTGCCTTATAGCCGTATCTTCATTCCACTCGAGCTCCACGTTTCTCTTAACCTAATTGTGAACGTAGAAAGTTGAAGATGAGATGAAGAATAATCTATGTGTCTTTTAAAATGTTAGAAACAATTGTTTTAATGTTACGAGCTTTGCATAAAGAAATTTTATTTCAACTTGCTGCGGGAACTACCTTTTGGTGAGAATATATCAGAGTAGTTGATATCAGTTGGTTCAGAAGTTGGTCTAGTAACTAATTCTGAATACTTCCCAGAATGGTGGCGCATTATTTCAGGTAATCTTTAGGTCTGCCATAGACCGTGCAAACCCAAAGCAAGCACTTGATCAAAAGATCTATTCACTTTTTCATTTTCTGCCGTTAACTAGTACATGACGTCCTGGCGACCTTTGAGAAATTTTTCTAATTGATCGTGTCATTGGTTGTTCCTCGAAGCTGTGCGATTTCCCTGTATTACTGCCCTTTAATACCCTGAAGCCATGTCATTCTTAGTCTTTCTTTCCTGCAAGCCACTTCAATCTTGTTCATGATATTATATGTGGAAGCTAGGTAGAGATCATGCTATTGCCACACTTTCTATCGTGCTTTCTGTGTGGGTCATTTCCTGGATTCACTTGTTACCCGTTGTTCAGGATAAAGCACATTATATAGTCAATACTTGTAAAATGTGTTTAAAGAGAAATAGTTTGTAATTTTAGATCATTACCTTTTTTTAGATACTTCTCGAAGCAATTAAGGACAACTTACCTCTTACCAGGGCAGTCATACTTAATACTTTACTTACCAAAATGCTGCAGCATACTATTAAGACGAAACATTTTCTGCGTTAAAAATTTACTAAAGGGATTCAATGGTGTCGTGTTTTAAAGATACCCATGAAAATAGTTATCATGTCTCCAAAAACAAATAACTTCTAAATGAATCACACATAACTCAGATCCAGTGGCGGCCTTACTGGGGGGCTGGGGCCGTGGCCCCCTCAGCAGATATTTGAAGGGGGTTCCAAAAGCAGGATTTTGATTGCGCTATACTATCCTACTATCATCCAGCACAATGTAACAGGATAAGGTTTCCAAGGGTGCCTTTTTCAAGACCTACAAGGGCGTTTCATTACAAGTAGGCAGCTGATCATGAGTTGAAGGAGTATATTCCTAATCAGGCTAATCCAAACAACTTGCATTCATGGCTGAGGTAGTCAGTCATAACAAAAATGTTATTTTTAAGGTGGACGTTTCACAACAAGCAAATACTTGTGAAACGACTTTGTTGACAGTGTTTATTTGGAAGCATGAGACATTCCGTGTTGCAATGGATAAAGTTTTCAGTGAAATTAGGGAGCGTTTAAAAACTTGTTAGAAGCTTTTCCGATTTTTGCTTCAAGTAGCCTTCCTCGCCTCCTGCAAAAGTACAAAACATCTCGTGATTTTGAGAAGGTCCTTGAATGTTTTAGCCAGATATACAAGATGAACTGTTACAGACTATCTACTTAACTTTTCAAGACATTGAAGAAGTTTAGTCTGGTCTTCCGTGATGAAGATACACCAATATTGATGATGATGATAATGGTCATGACGATGTTGTTGATAACGTTAGTAATGATGCCTATGCCCTAGCTGACAATATCATAGACAAGAATGTAAAGATGTAGAACATGTTATTGAATTGTTCGCCAAAACCTCAAATAAACTTTCAAAGGCTCTTTTACATCATTTTTTGTTAAAATCGGTCACATTCAAGTTTTTTGTTACTGCTTTCAGAAACCCTTAAAAGACAATATTGATGAATGCACACAAAAATGAATTTTGATGACAAAGCTGTTATTGACAATTTTCCTACAAGACGTCACTTTTGAATCGCTGCTCGAAATGACTTTTAAAAAATCTGCTGCTCTAGATATAGAATATATTATTGAATTGTTCGTAAAACCTCAAAGGAACTTTCAAAGGCTCTTTTATAACACTTTTTCTAAAGTCTATCACATTCAACAGTTTTTTGTAACTGCTTTCACTATCCCTTAAAAGACAACCTTAACAAATAGAGAAGTGAGAACAATAATGATGGATATGTTATTGACAATTTTTCTCAAAGATGTCACTTTTAAATGTTTGAAATGAGCCTGGTTCCATAAGACTAAGCAATCATTTGTACCAATTTTTGACCACTTTAAATTTATTAAAGACAGAGATAAGCTTGTCAATAAGTAAACCTGGATTTTTATATAGCTGGTAGTTAGGCCTATAATGTTTTGTTGTGCTTAAAAAGTAAATGTATTTTTTAAGTGATTATCCCATTATTAATGCGATGTTGCGCAGAAGATGCAGATTTAGCCTTAAAGATATCATTAGCCTAATTCTTAAATCGTATCTCTTATCGTGAAAACTAATGTAGCCGGAAATGTTAAGTCAGTTGCTTCCTATTTTCTTTTCAATGTCTTGTTCAGAGAATTGTGCCCATTGAATTGCCACCGTCTTCTCCTGATGTCATCGCTCATCCTAATCACTCCTGCTCATTGTAGTACTTCCTCGCTTGTCACTCTTTGTTGCCATGTTATCCTCGGTTTTCTTTTCAAGCATTTTCTTTGGAAGATGTCAATCCTTATTTTCCCGGGTGGATGTCGTTCGCCCTCCATATGTGCTTCAATTGCATGTATGCTTGTCGTGCCTTACATATCCTGTTAGTGATGTCATTTGTCTCATCTCCTTCCTTCGACACTGTTGCAGCAAGGTAGACAAAACTATCTACATCTTCCACAACTTCACCATTTATCGTCACTGGGTCGTTGTTTCTGTCTTTTATTCTGATCACCTTGCATTTCTGAGTATTGCACTTTAATCCAACTCTCTCATTTTCTTCTGCAAGCTTGTTGGTCTTCTCTTTAGTTGATGTGATCTACAGTTGACAATATCAGTGTAATGTCATCAGCAAAGTCTAAGTTTTCTAGTTTGTACATGAGCTTCGACCTGATTCCTGTGTTACCATTGGCTCCTCTTTTCATTACCCAGTCGATCGTTGGTAAGAATACCACTCCTGGCATGTTGCACCTTTGCTTTACTCCACTTCTAATCTTGGGCCACTCAGTTCTGTTTCCTTCATCAACCATTGTGCATTCAAAGTCATGTACGTTGCCTTCACCATGCTCACTATCTTATTAGGAATCCCATAGCAGGTCGCCAATCATGATGATCCACAAGTTTTCTCCATGTACTGAGTCAAAAGCATGCTCAAAATCTATTAAGATAACACACAGCAATGTTTGCTACTCAATTCCTTGCCTGCTCGAGGATATTCCATAGTATCAAAATCTGGTCTGTTGTTTCTCTCCCCTTCCTGAATCCCGCTTGTTCCTTCCGCATCCACTCCTTTTCCCATCCTGTCTGTGATGATCCTTCCTAGAAGTTTTCTCTCACCTGATAGAAGAGTCATCCCTCTCCAGTTCTTGCACTCTTTCAATTCGGTCTTCGTTGGAAGCGTCGCTATTACCCCCTTTTCCCACTTATTTGGTACTCATTCCTCCACCCACACATCATCTATGATCTCCTAGATTATTCTGGTCGCCACCTCCACATCGGCCTTCAGCATTTCCACGGTGATTTGATCCACTCCGGCTGCTCTCCCGTTCTTCAATGTTTTGATGGCATCATTTATTTCCATTTTTCTGGGAGCTGGGGTGTTTATGTCCATGTCCTCAACTACATCTGCGTCTGCTTTGCTAATCGCACTCACCAGATTGGCTCTTTTTGGCATTTTATTGAAGTGCTATAACCTGCTGTTCTTGTCCTTTGTAATGACTCTTCCTTCACTGGCATGTCTCGTTTTCGTCGTTTGTTGATGAGGACTTTGACTAGTGAGTACAATGTCTTCAGGTGCTGTTGAGCCGTCGCTTTCTTTGGAATTCCTTCGATCTATTTTATCTTATCTGCTCTTATCTCCCTTTTTACCTCCATACAGAGAGAACTCTGTACTCAACTCTCAACCTGCTCTTCAGTCTCTACTGTCTTGTGCTTTCCACTTTCTGTTTTATCTCCCTTCTCTGGTCTTTATCTCCCTTCTCGGTCACCATGCCTCTCTTCTTATCCATGGTTTACACTTCCTTTTCTTGAATCCTAGCACCTCTTTTGCTGTCTCTATGTATGCCTTTTCCATCTTTTCACTTGTTGCTTCTTAATTGTCTTGTCTGTTTTCCTTGTTCTGGACCTCTGCTAGCATCTCAAATCAGTTTCTGAGCCGGATGCTGAACTGTCTACTCACTTCATGGTTTTGCAGCTTCTGGGCATCATATTTGCTGATGTATTCCTTCGTTATCGCTTTCTTTATCAGCTTCAGCTTGATAGTTGTCCTTACCATGTAATGGTCACTCAATATGTCTGGTGAACGCAGCGCTCTTGTGTTCATCACTGAGGTCCTAAATCTTCTGTTTTTACTAGCCTGTGGTCAATCTGGTTCTTCGTTCTGCCATCCGGTGACACCCACGTCTGTTTGTGCATGTCCTTGTGTGGGAAAAGCGTTTCCATTATCACCAGGCCATTCTGCTCGCAGAACTTACATAACCTCTCACCGTTGTCATTCCTTGTTCCCATTCCTTGATGTCTCATTACTTCTGCATGCTCTCATGGCTCTTGTCCCACCTTCGCATTCATGTCGCCTGTGACGATCAAGGTATCATGTCGATCTGCGCCGCTTTCCCACTGGGATACATTGTCCTGACATTCCAGCTCCCTATACTAAGTTTGATTTTGGGGGACACCATGGATCTCGTCAGTCCATGTGCTTCCCTACAGCTTTCACCCAGATACTTCATACTTCCTCTTCTTGCCAGGTGAGGCACCACGCCGTCCTCTAGTTCTGATTGGTTTTTATGCACATTATTGGTTTCCGTAATCAGCTGGCTTTAGAGGATGGAGGGTTTGGCCCCATGCCTTACCTCTGTTCCCGTGAGGAAGGGCTGGTTGGTTTTCTGTCAGGGTTTTTTTCCTTACACGACTGCATTTACCACGCTAAAGAGCTACATCTGCCCGGGTTTAAAATCAGGATTGTCTTTCCCCTTCGGTATGTTTTGTGGCTCTACTAGCTCAACTGCCATGCGTCCTCCCTTAGGGGCAGGCCTGAGACATGTGTTATATACCGCCTATCACCAGGTCCCGTGCCGTTTTCGCCATGATAGAATCATGCCCACCTTGGCCATCCCTTCCAGGAACACCCACCTTTGTGGATTGGATGTGCGATTACGAAACTAACTCTTGTCCCAAGGATGCACTAAGGCCAGAAAAAATTACCAAAAATCTAAAAGTTCCAGGCTACCAGTCTCCTAATAAGCGTGACAACTATGTTCTTCTTATGATCGGGTGCCATCCCCCCCCCCTTTCCCGACGAAGTAAGCCAGACAGCCACCGCTCAGATCAAATGGATACACACAATAATGCATCAAACATGTTTATCGTGTTTATTGCTAACACAACATGCTTCACATATTGCTTAGCACAACAAATGGTAACAGCAGCCATTTTTCGTCGATAGTGGATTTCACCAAGTGATTATTCTCAAAACTCACAAGAGAACAACACGGATTTTGTTTACAGTGCAGCACACCCTCTCTTGCTCTCTCTGATTTTTACACACGAGCACTCTCCCTCAAATAACCCCAAACCCATCCATGATCACGTGAAGGATAATGATTTGTAGATAATATATTTTACCAGTATAAGTAGACACACAATTTTTTCACTCGTAGAAATACCTCGTGAGTACAGTTAATATTGTACTAGTACCAATACCTCGGAAATAATGACCTTAATTACAATTTGTCGTCTACTTGCAGGGAATTACTTGCGTCGCTGCAGAGCTTAATTACTTTTACCTACAACTTCAATGTTACCAAAAGTACAGTCGCTTTTCTTAGTAGAGATTTTGAGTACAAATAAAAAATGTAATGATAGATTTCAAAAGCAATTACTTTGAGTCACTGTGATACGGGCTTAGTCATCACACTACATTCTTTATCAGGGTATAACAATCTAGTTTTACCCTTTGACACATTGTTGTTTATTGGAAATTGACAAAACGTTTATAGGTAATGAATGTGTTTAAGTTACCCTGTCAGCTCTTATTTTCAGGTTAAAGGACCATTGTTGGTAGATTTTCATTTCATTTTTTTGATCTTTATAACAGGATACCGTAGGTTTTGTAGGCTTAAGGCTTTAATTAACTGGCAGCTTTGAGGGCAGCTTTGTCTTAGCAATGTTAGTAGCATGATTGAGAAGATAATCCTGAAAACCAAGATAAAAATCATAATCATAATGTAAATGACGTAAACAAAGGGTTTGAAGCATCTGTTGAATTTTGAGTCTAGTGTTAAATACATATTGATTGACATATTGTAATAAAACAATTTTCAATGCATGAAAATATGAAATACATTAGTTTCTGCAAGTTACGTCAATGTCCTATTTGTTGGCTTATTTATTTATTTATTTATTTATCTATTTATTTATTCATTCATTCATTCATTCATTCATTTATTCATTCATTCATTCATTCATTCATTCATTCATTCATTCATTCATTTATTTATTTATTTATTTATTTATTTATTTA
>JANTCA010074853.1:2147-15145 GCA_024741275.1 Chironex yamaguchii
ACATATTTCAAGACATTTTATGGCTGTCATGAAACCTGCAAACTTGTTCAATCGGCTTTTTTAATTTGCACACGTTTTGCAAAATCTTCTGCAAAATCGTACAAAATTTGCAATTTTCCCGGGATCTAAAAATCTAGACAATGATACTTGAGATCTACAATATCATGCCTTTGCTATTATCGTAATGCTCTTTTAAGGATGTCAAAATCAAAACAAATCACAGAATTCTTTGCAGGTCCATGTGTGAGTGCCTCAAGCTCGTCAGCTGCTAACAACAAAAGCAAGAAAGAATTCATCACCGAGTTGGGAAGTCAGGATGATGTCTTCACTTGAGTCACCCGCAATAGAAAAAATGGATATGCCATTTCACCGGGTGAAAAGTTCCAAGTTCCCAAAAACTAGGTTTGGTGCCAAAGAGAGGTCATGTCAATATTCATGGTTCGAGTCTTACAAATGGTTGCATTACAATCAAGAAAATGACTCTGTCAAGTGTTTTATTTGTGCCACCGAAGAGAGGAAAGGTAATTTGAAGAGAGAAAGGATGAAGAAATTAGCCTACATATCTCGAGGGTTCGGGTCTTGAAAGGATGCTCCAAAATGTTTTGAAGAGCATCAAGCTTCATCATGCCACAAAACTGCTCTTTCTTTTCATGTGATTGTCCCTCAATGTGGAGACGTTGTTGAAATGACCAATGATCACCTGGTCAAATCCGGATTAGAAGACCATCATTACTTCTACAACGCCATAGTGTGTGTGCCTTGGTAGACAAAGTATGGCATTTCAGGGAACAAAGTGAGAGCAAAATGATAATTTTACCTACTTAATGCTATTGAGAGGCAAAGATGACCCAGCAATTCTTAAAAGGGTGCTAAGGAGCAGGGGAGACAAGACAAAATTTATTCATACTGATTATCAAAATGAGTTGTCATGGCCAATCAAGTTGTTTGCAATATATTGGAGTCAGTGAGAGAAAATGCGTACTTGGCAATGTTTGACGAATACACGGACATTTCCAATGAGGAACAATAATCGTTGTGTGCGTTCTGTGGACTCCAGATTTCCTGGGATTTTTCGAAATTGACAACATAGAAAGCAATACTGTTGTGGCAGCAATTCATGATGCATTGCGTGGGATGCAGCTCTCCTCGTCAAACCGTAGAGGGCAAACTGTCTGAGGGGTCTAGTAGCATGCTTGGGAGAAAATCAGGAGTTGCAACCAAATTTCTGTTGTTCAGCCCAAAGCCTTAGTTACCTATTGTCATGGCCATTCATTGAGTTTGGCTGTGAAGGTTCTAGTTTCATCATGCAAACTAATAGATGATATCATGAGCACTGTAGCACAGATGTGAACTTGTCAAGTTCTCACCAAAATTAGAGAAAATGCTTAGCGCTATTCAAGAAAAAGTTGAAGGAGAGGTGACTGGTTCAGGACAAGCATATGTCTTTGGATAAGTTATGCATTACTACATGGACAGTGTATGTATCCTGCTTCTGAAAGATCATAAAGAAATTTGATGAGCTTACAACACTGAGGCAAGAGTGCCAAAAGCTGACAACCGATATCAAGGCAAGAATTATTCGATATCAATGCAAGAATTATTCGATATCAAGGCAAGAATTATTCGATATCAATGCAAGAATTATTCGATATCAAGGCAAGAATTATTCGATATCAAGGCAAGAATTATTCGATATCAAGGCAAGAATTATTCGATGCAATGTAGAGATGTAATAGAGGATGGAATAAATGTGAACAAAGTTTCAAGCAACTAACATATTCTCGGTATATTTCAGAGTGAATGAGTGACTTTTTTAAAATGAAACGAAGATTCTTATATTAGTTATGAAAAGCAGCTCATCATATTGTACCATGGTAAATTTTGTGCATCAGAGTTTGCCCCCCCCCCACACACCCCCGTCGGAGACAATGAAATGGATCAAATTGCAACATCAAATCCGTTGTGAACGCCCTCCAGAATTTAAGGGGCAATATTGCAACTGATGCCCGATGTAAGGAATGTTCAAACAACTGATCAAATCAATTCAGCGCTTCTCAGAGACTTAGTGACACTACAAAGACAGCCAAGCAATACGTCGTGCCACCTCAGTCTCATAACCACTACAACTACAACTACTTTTCCTTTCATGATTAGTCAACAACTGAGGTGTAAATGTGATGAAGTAAGTTCCTTAAAAAGTGACCTGCACATGATCTTCGCTTTCTTCCTCTGCATAGTGGCTTAGTAATGAAAACGGATTACAACAGTCTTCAAGTCATAAAATAGATACTTCAATGTGACAGTCCATACTTGGACCAGAATGCACCACTTGCAGTTAATAGATACATAACTTATGCGAATACATCTACATTTATAATTAAAAGACATAAATTTTTGCTCCGTACATCAAATTTTTTCGACAGCATATATTTTTACAAAAAAGACTACGTAATTGGAAAATGGGATGCACGTTTGAAAACAGGCCATATATTTGGCAAATGGCACATATTTTTAAAAACTAGGCCACATATATATTGAACAGGACACATAAATGGACAATGGCATATATTTTTTAAAAAACAGGCCATATATATCGATGGAAAATGGCATACATTTTAGAAAAAAGGTTATATAAATGGAAAATATAACATGATTTTTTAACCTGAGTATTGTCTGCATCGCCGCCTCATACAGTATAGCAGGCGAGTTAGCATGTCCTCTTCAGGGCCCACGCCACCGAAGGGCCAGAGCTCTGTTGCCCCCCCCCACTTTTTTGCGAAGCAATTACTTTGAAAGCTGCAACAAGCGGCGAAAGAAGGAAATATGTTGAAAGACGTTGTTTGACATACAAAAATTACGACTGAAGTCACTGAATCATGATACAAAGAGATGTTATAACCAAATACCAGAATTAACCCATCTTGTGCCACATGGGTACCTCTGGCTCTCAAGAAAATAGTGGCATGGCGTTTAATCCATTACGAGTGGAGGAGCATCGATATATAATAGGCTCGATACGTCAAGCTACCAGTTTTTGCAACAGTTGAGCAGTTGTTACTGAAATCTGTTAATAATCAATCGTGTGATACTTTCCTTTCTGAGGATTCATACTCTGAAGAGTATAAGACGAATCGCATGTTTTGGCAGTCATTTTCTCTTTGCAAGCGAGAGATGGCTGTTCTCTACGAGGAACTGATGCTTGGCGTACAGTGGTTGTTACTCCTGTCATCCAATCTTTGAGAAGTGCAACCTACATACCGAGCCTCACATCAGCACAAAAATTCATATACTACTAAGCTTTTTTGTGTGGTAGGTACACAATCCTCGTGAATGGATGGCAAGATCTTTCTAGTCATGAAAACAATTCTTGGATTTACAGCAGAGAAACACTTAACTACAGTTTTTTTAATCTGTGTTTCTATGCGGATAGAAACATTACATAGCCAAGGAAGTAAAAGTATACCGGACATTTTTGAGGCCCAAAAGACTTTTCGGTTTCAAAGTCAGTGATCTTCCTGTACATAGTATTCACATCTTACCAAATATCTAAACTAAATCACGTTTTGCTACCATATACCAGACATATGCTGGCACGCTACTTTCTAAAGTAGAATTCCTTATTAGTCAACCGTACTCTCAGATCAATTCAAAATTATTATGACATCATACAACATGTTGGTTTCATTCAAGCGATCCTTTTAGCTTCGCTAATTTAAAATACACACCCGAATCTTCGATATTTTTAAAATGATGGTTACACAAGGTGCAGGTTACATAAAAGACTGTTTCGATGGCCCTTCAAATAACACAATCGTTTACGAGTTCAATTCCAGTGGGATACCACGATTCGGAATGTACAGACTTGGTCGCGGTGCCATTGTAATGCAGTCTAGAGGAAAGAAAGAACACCAAAAGATAAAATTAAAGAAATGCAAAAAATGCCATGACTGCTTACAATTAGCAACTTCTCAATAATAGCAACAGTGTAAACTATTTATTTACGTCACAAGCATAGAGTAGTATATTTGAACAATCTTTCTGAGGTACAAACTTGAAAATTGCCGTGAAAATCTGCGACAATGTGCTACAAACACACTTATAAGCATTTTTGGTCTGACACTCATCACAAAGGAAAGTATAAATAAATGGCACCCTTTCACTAGGAGGAATTCCTGTGCCAATGTGAAGCTCAGCATGTTGGTCATACTTATTGGCATCCCCAACCTTCCCTTGCTACATGACTTACAATCCCACCCAAGGCTACGACTAACATCCAGAAAGCCCATCTAGACAAACACTCCTGACGATAACTACTCAGTAACTAACAGCTGGCGGAAAAAACGAAACGACTCTAATGCTCCTAACAAAGACCTTGTTTCTGATCCCACTGTGGCCCCCGGTGGTATGGACTTGCAGAGAAAATCATGGTGTAACCTTAACCGCTTCAGAAGCAATTGCGGTCCGTATCGTAGCTCTCTTCATCGTTGGGGCTATGTGGAATCGCCACTATGTGACTGTGGGGCTGAACAGACAATTAGTCACATTGCGAACGATTGCCCTTTGACCCGGTGCCCTGGTGGACTACGTTCTCTCCACAACTTAGACCCTGATGCAGCAACATGGTTGGGCATATTTGAAGGCATACAATAATCATCACTAGAAAATTGAGAACGCGCTAAAATGTATACCTTAACCTTAATTCTCTCCATGCCAGGAGGCACATAAGGCTCAACCCATCGTTTCTTCACTCTTGTCAGTTGGCGGTGGTGTGACGGACAGCGATTCAAGTTGTCCATCCTGCTCTGTTACGTTTCATCCCTACCAATCTTCTCCATGTTGTCTTTGGGCGACCTTGTTCCCTTTTTCCTTCCGATGTCCACTCTACGGCAACCAGAAAGTCATCATTCCTGTCTTTTCTACTCACAAGTTCAATCCAGTTCCATCTTCGTTTGCAGATGAACCCTTTGCCCATAGTGATGGAACTGTCTCTTCTTTCCTATGTAATGTTGAAGATTCATTGATGATGGCATTTTCATTATGTCCATCCATGACTTCTTGCAGTTTTTCTTGCAAACACGTGGACAAGAATACCTTTTTGTACTTTGTGTAAAACCTGGCTGTGACGATTCTCTTATTAATCGGAGTCTATTCCATCAGTGACTTCCTCGCCTGCTGCCCGATCATGGTGGCAGCTCATTCTCCATGCAATTCTTTATCTACAATATATATGATTGTCTTTCCTGAAACTAGCTTCATTCTTCCTACAACTGTCCATCGACTCTCAATGATCCCAAGAATATCCAATTAGTAGCTCTCTCTGGCATTGCTCCTCCTCTGTACATCGTTCTCACATTCCAATATCCAATGATGAAGGCTCTTTTGGGATTTGCTAAAGACCTTGTCAAACATTGAACTTCCTGAAGGCCTTGACTTTCATCATGCCAGGGTCAGCGATCTTCTCTATTCCCTGATTTTGCATGGATATAATGACGTTCGTGGTTTCCGTAACAAGTTGTTGTTTGCGGGAGCAAGTTGTTGACCTGTTGCCCACTTGGAGGACCAGAGTTTTCTGTCGGGGTTTGCCTCCCCTTAAATTACGTTGGAATCTGCGGGATAATGTGCTCCAACAACCAACAATTCAACAACCAGGAGACGTACCTCTAGCCATGCAATCCCAGCGATAATTTTTGGATAATTGGCATAGCTAGATCATCCTTCCATCCAAGTTTATTAGAGTCTGTCTACATTAAAACAAGAAAACAAGGACTCTCAAGCAGAGAGTTTGTTTTTTGTCACTTCGTCTCTTTCAATGATACTCTATCATTTCATTTTCTATTCATCTTTTTCCTTCTTGTTTATGATTGGCTAGTTTCGATCCATGTTTCATATAAAAACGTTGCCATCTATCTATACTTTCCTTCCTCGAGATTCATATTCTGAAGAGTCTGTGTGTGTCTCTCTCTGTCTGTCTCTTATCTCACTTCCTGTACAAACAGGGGTATTTTCTTACTTCTATAGCTCCATCCTCTTCAATATCACATTAATTAGTTTTCTCCATCGCTGCTGTTTAACGTTAATCTAGACTTCACCATAGATTCTATTAAAATTATCAATCCTAAGGGCACTTACTCAATAAACTTTTCGGAGCTGTGGACTCTGTTAAAGAAATCAATGCTTATTTTTAGACTAATATCTTAAGATAATCAACATACAAATCCATCCATCCATCTACAATGCTATTTCTCTTGCTTTTCATTCAAAATTGTAGTAATAAAGCCTCCAAAAATATCAACCAACCAGGTTATAAAAGTAATGAATTAAAGGGATTTTTCGTTCACATAATTTACGTCATTTACTTGCTAATATTTCAAAATACAGCCTCTATCTATGTATGTGCCTCGACTTCAATAAGGGGCATTGACAATAAGGCGCGCATCCTTAATCCACTATGAAATTGCAATTTCCATAAAAGTTCATATTTTACAAGTTAAGGCGGGAGGTTAATTAATGTAAACATCATTGTATACTTGTTGTTTACTTAATAAACTTCGATAACAAGTGAAATTCAAAGGGGAAAGCATTTGGCCTTGGTTTAAAGACAAGGTGATGCAAGAAAATTCCATTGTTTAGAATGATTCAGTGCGAACTGCAATATTTTAGCCGTCACAAAATGTGTCACAAAATGTGTTCGCGTCAAGCAGAAGCTTCCTTTGTTCAGTGAGAAGATCGGTGAGAATAATATCAAAACGTTTTGATATTATTCTCACTGATTATCTCACTGAAGTCGCACCAGTGAAAGAGATTTCAGTCACTCGAACCAGTGAGATAACCAAAAGGTTCACTGAAAAGACGGCGAGAATAATATAAACTCACTGGTGTGAACCTGGCTGTAGCAAGGAACATTGTCTTGAGGACCAAATCAACGTTTTATGCGGTCAGCTGGGGGTCAACTGAATCTGATAAACACAAATCTTAGGCGCAAACGTGATACTAGAGCCTTCGTCTTCAGAACGAGGTAGTTTGACTATGTTTCTATGCAACTTATATATTTCAGTAGTCGCTTCCATAGTTAGTAACAAATATCGTAGTCAAGGTTGGCAGCTGCGAGTAGTAAACAGTGCTCCTCTTGGGCCATCAAATTATACTCCACAAGAACTCACCAATAATCGGACAAACACTGACACAAAGAGTACATCCAGTGCAATCATCTGTGACGTGTGGTAAATGCGTCTCGGCATCAAAGGTAATTGCTTGATATCCTGAATCATTGCATGTCATGTAACACTTGCCACAATTAATACACATTTCTTCATCAATCAAGGCGACAACCTGCTGCCTATTGTCCAAATCGCCATATGCTCCAATTCGCGAAAGGGCAGAGCCAATCTCATCCTACCAATGAAAGGAAAACTTTAATAAATTTTAATGCCAATTAGATGTAAAATAGATTGCATCATCAGAGCTACCCCACCCACGCAAGAATTAATGTTACGTCACATAAACAGAAGAGTGTTAACCTTCCGTTCACATACGCTGTGGGAACAGTCTGACGTTTACACCTCCAATCTGACAGAGCTGTCTAACGGACCTCAGTTTGAATCACCATATGACCTTTTAGTTTGTCGCTTCCAATTACAACGTTTGTGGATGACTGGTCGTAATATTCTGTTTCCTTTCATGTTGTTTTTGTCAATATTGGTTAGCGTTTATTTACAAATAAAGAATTGATCGTTGATATCTCGGAAACCCCAATTAAGCTGTTCTAAGCCTTGCTGGATATCATTTTCATTAAATGGGGTAGAATAGGGTAAGATTTAGGCAGTAGCCATCAAACAGCAAGAGCCATCAACTCAGCAGATACATTTAAGATAGCAAGGAAGCACGAAAGTCAATCCGTCGAATTAACCACTGCATATATTGTTTAGTTTTGTTCAGGGTCTTCCTCCCTTAAACGAGATAGTAATAAGGCCATACTTAAAGTATCAGTAAATTCCAAGCAATGAAGATTGTCTAGAAAATACCTGAAACTCTGCAATACCAGACTGACATGAGCTGGTCGTTCTTAGCAACACACACGACGAACACAATCAAATCACAGCCTGAATTAGTTATAACTACAAGCCATCACATGGTACACTCTTCTTCAAACCACTCCTGTCAGTGTAACATGTTTTTATCATGAACTTGAAGCATACAATCATCTTTCATAAAATAGATATTTTCATTGCTCTTACCTTTATTGCAGGTACTGGTCTTTTTGCCTCAACATGAGGTCGTACTTTACCTGGTAAGAATTCATCAGCTTGAAGGTCAATGGTCTTTTTATGTTTGACAATAAGTTCGTCGCGCTGTCGTTTGTAGGGGCCAAAATTTGGAAGTTTCTACGAAAAGAACAAGTGCAACGCATATTGTAATCCTTGATCCAAAATTGGTCAAAGTGGAATAGTTTTATAACATATTACATACTTAGAGGTCATACGTAAAATGCACTAATGTCGATAGAGACAATTAAAATAGCTTATTGTAACAACCGAAGAACAAAACAAAGCTCGACCATTACTTATAATCTACAAATAGTTCACAACTACCATTAGAATCAACTAAAAATATATCTGTCTGCTTTTCCCAAATCTTTGGACAACAAGCTTTTTAACCTACGGATTGTATCAACTTGATCCATGAAGGAGTCAAAAATATTATCGAGAAATCTAGTTTATAATGTAAGGAAGATAGCATACGTTAACCTGGATGAAATCCATTTGGCGTAGACACACAAGAAAAAGCGATTTCCTTCCATGTAAAATCGTCCCTTCATGTTATTGCTTGTCTGTCTTTGGCAAATATACCATGTTGGATGTTTTATGTTTCAAAAGGTTACCCATTTGTGCATTACGACGGAAGGACACAGAAACGCATAATCAAAAATTAAAAAAAAGGACTAAGACGACTCTTTTCCCCTGAGTCTAGTTAATAGTTATTAGGTTCCACTTCCTTCTTGTTTTTCAACACGATCATGCATAATTGAGAAAATTTAGTACGATGCACCTTTTGAGGTACTATTAATACCTATGGAAACAAAGTATTTCAACACACTTGCCGAAAAGGCCATAATAATCATACATTTACGTGATATTCGATTGTGCGTCAAAGCACTCAAATGATTCCCATTTTCTTCAAAAAGTTTGGTTTCATGATGAACCTACAGCTAGATATAATTACGATCCAAGGTATTGAGTTTAAAAGAAATAGCAAGTAATTGCCAATTTTCATCCTTTGGGAGACGCCTGCCCATAATAAGCACCTATTAATACTTAAACAGTTTAAGTAGTACAAGATAGTTTTAAGCAATAAACACACTTAACGAAATCTGCAGTCTTTCTAAGGTTGGATAGAAAATTGACAATAATGAAAAAACACGACCTAACCACAACAAATTCATGCATTGTTTCTCATGACTCAGGAATTTTTTATCATCACTTGCATACACCCACTGACATGTCTAAAAGAAATCTACTTTTTGTGTATCTATGGTATCAACATAGCGAAGTATTAAGTCAACAGAACAAACAATTGTTAAGACTATGATCTCTTGATTATTGTTCCTCCCAAGTTGTTTGACGGTGAATGTCATGACAACAAATAGGTTTTAAAGATTAAATTGTAGGAAAACAAGATCAAAGATAAATAGTACAAACAAACTTTGTAAAATCAGTGATTC
Source organism: Chironex yamaguchii (assembly GCA_024741275.1). NCBI lineage: Eukaryota > Metazoa > Cnidaria > Cubozoa > Chirodropida > Chirodropidae > Chironex > Chironex yamaguchii. Next base: position 11,866 of record JANTCA010074853.1, read on the forward strand.
TTATTAATGACTACGTATTAGCGTCCAATACATACAATTAGTGACAATCCAATACTAAAGACACCATACACAAAAGTGAGCATTAAAAATTTGATATGATTAAATGAAGGACAGGGTACCTTTCCAATAATACTGGTAATGTTAAGTACAGCTTTTCCTTTCTGATGCCTTTCGGTAGGCTGGCTTTGACCATCCCAGTCTTCAAAGTCATGACAAGATTCCATGTACAGTAAACACTTGAGCCCAGTTACATAATCCTCGATTAATGTGAAGTCCTGATTTTGGACAGCACTGCAGATCTGTTGATAGACAAGAAAATATATAACCAAATTTAGTACAATGGTTCTTCCCACATTCTGTACAAACGTCCATTCGACAGGATTCTCATCCCTAATAAATTATTCCTATACAATTAATTAATAATTTATCAATTATTCCTTGACAATTAATTACAACGTAGTACTACTGCAGGGCTGGCATAAAGCACATAAAACATAGAAGTTGTACTTTTAGAATCCACCATCTTTCTGGGGAGAGAAATAATCCATCATAAAATGAAGAAAAACAAAGAATGCATAACTGTACTTACATAATTAGTGAACAGGGATTGGTTTAGAAACAACCAATCAGGATACAGAGAAAGGACAATAACATAGAGACGACTTAGTAAAATGTAGCAAAAAGGGGGGAAACAGAAAAGAAAAAAACCGCGAACGAAAACTAGACAACTTATGAAGCACAGACCTTCACCATCACAACTCAGTTTTCCCTTGGCACAATTACATTGCAAGACTGCAACCGATGATACAAGGGATACTTGGGCAATAGACCATCGAGATAACAGGCATATTTTTGAAGCGTTTCTCATAAGAAATGAAAACTATTGTCCATGTGTAACCAGTGTTACCCGACTACAAGGACTCACACTCATGAAAACTCTGCGCCCGCAGTATGATAAAATGGTTCATTCTGTGGACATAAAACTACAAAATATAAATTCATTCATACATTACACATCGTACCTAGTAGAACAATGTAAACTTCACAATTACTTTGGCATAAAATGATCCAGTGTTTATGCCATTGTCACGTCGGCTGTTTAGAAATTAGCAAAAGGAGCCAATATATCTTATTTGACGCTAACTATCATTTAAGTGTCTAATGGTCTTCAAATCGATGAATGATGGTCTTGTTTACGTCAATGAGAAACGTGCCCGTTTACATACACTGTATTTTGTGTTATTTTCTGTCCTCGTTTAAACATAATGAAAGACGAGCTTCTGAACATTCTTTTCAAATGGTTCTGAAATAAACACTTTTTACATTCACTTGTTAAAAAAAGCTAAGGTCAACAGCAAGGCTTACTTGACCGGTATCGTCATTTATGTTTGGAGACTTAAGAGACATTATCCAAGTGCAGATGACAACAGTTTTAAGAGCAATAAGAAGACATACTTGTACTACGCTCGCTCCAGCATGAAGAAATTGCAATGCAGCATCAGCAGAGTCAATACCGCCAGTAGCCAAGATTGGAAATCCAGGTAGAGCTCGTGCAATTGCGGACACTGCTCTTAATGCAATAGGGCGAATGGCATTTCCTGATACACCCCCATAGGTGGTACGTTTCTCTTTTCCAACAGCAGGCCATGCAGTGGCATTGCCTTTTAGGTGCATCAGCCCAGAGACAGTGTTTGTCGCTGTCACTCCATCTGCGCCACCTGGGAGGAGTCACATGAAAAAAACAGAACTCATAACATCTGCAATATAATGGGACAATGCTAGTTAAAGGAGACACTTGGAAATGATGGATAACCACTTCCACCTTTACACGTAACATAGGAAACTGGTTCTTAGCAACTGCCAGTGATTGCCACGAACCTCTCACGAGTACCAATAAGATTATCAGCTAACTTGCGTCAAAACGGTGGAAACCTAAAACAATTCTTGTGACGTCTCTATGCAAATAAGAGTGATCGATAATTATTATAATTAAGTGTTGACATTCATGATACAACGCTCTTAAATAAATAAGGCTACAAAATTAAATTTATACGTTTCGCGTCATATTCTTGCTTTATCGAATAGCTTTCTTAGCTCAAAACGATGAAGGCAGACTAGCCCAAGCTTACGTCATGTTACATCAATCACACAAACGCTCAGCTGTAGAAGACATTAGCTACGCATTGGCAAAGTTATTCGTCAAACGGAAGACGAACAAGGTCAAACGGAGCTCACAGCCGCATCTCCACTTGAAAATTTTTGTAACGATCATCATAAAAATTTGTGATGATTTTTATCACCTGATTTTTCGAACAGTCTAGGTTTGCTTTTGAAATCTAATTGGCTCATTTAGGCAGGGAATTCCATGTAAGTGACTGAATTTTTGCCTAACCTCAAATTTTATTACTGATTCCTACCAAATCGACCCTGTAGATTTCAAATCCAAGATGGGTCACTTTCGATTTTGACCGGAAGTGCTTTAATTTGATGACGTCAGAGAACAAGAAATTTATCCATTCTACCTGCGATTTCTCGGTTACCTTACATCCATTTTCAAAAATACTTGCATATTTTGATTCAGCACAACAAGGGCTATCGATTGATATATTTTGTATTAATTTTCACCGACACTGCTATTTTTAGAAATGACGTCATCATGGCCTAGAACGATGTTTTGCTTTGATTTTACTTATTTTTCGTTGCCCAAATGATGTTTCCAGTACAGAAATGTATTCCTCCGTGTGGAAGCGTTGTTAAAACTTGTTTTTGTGTGACTGGGCCTATCCTGGTATCAAACCCGCGGTCATAGCGATAAAAATTACAGCAAATGATATTTGAATTTTTCTAAATCTACCATACCAATCCGTATATACAAGTATTGTGCTTTAAGACATCCAGTCAAACTCGTCGCTTTCCAACTCGCTATCAATGCTGGAGGAGTCACCAAAAAATATATAATTCAGCTCTTTGCTCTCTGCAGATATCTCAATACCGGGTCCTTCTTCACTATCTGAATATTTCACGGTACACTCACGGGTTCTTGTTACTGCTTATGTTTTCCGTGTTCGTCGCCGTTTCGAAGCAGGAGGGGCTGGTTGTTCTGTTTCTTCATTTTCAGATGATAGGGCTGAAGACGCTGCAAATGTTGATGGAACTTGTTCACCTAAAATATAATGACTCTGTATGCTACAAATCCAACCTGAAAGCACTGGCTGAAACAAAGTGCAATTGGTGTCATGAGTGGTTCCTGCACCAGTAATAGTATCTTGGCATCCGTCAT